>JAQFYP010002507.1:0-12564 GCA_034694865.1 Bilobella braunerae | reverse complement strand
GACAGACGGACAGACGGACGGACGGACAGAAATGACGAAAACATAAGTAGCATTCGCTTCGCTTCCGCTACTAATAAGGTGTAAACGCCTTAAAACGAATAATGTTTTAAACACATTTTTATAACAAAAATGCAAATTTAAAGTATACGAATAGTTGCTGAAAAATAAAAAATTAACTGCAATGTTGGATCATAGTTTTGTGTTATGTGAACATTAGTAAAATAAAGTTTAGAATTGATTTTTTAAAACTAAGTCAGCAGTTATCTTATTTCGTTGATACCATACATCTATCATAAATGGAAACTTTTGTAGCTTAACACAACAATTTGCTCATTATTTTGAATATTTAAACTTTCCAAAACACGCCACATTTGAAAACAGTACTAACCCAAAGGAAAATTTAAGCGTTTATGAGGTTAAATTTTATACGGATCCAGATCCGGATCTTGGCCCAGTGGATCCGAAAATATCCGAGATCCGGATCTAAGCAAGATGATCCGGATCTGCGACCCCTAGCGGTAACACAAAAATCTCCCATCCACTTCATATCCCTAGCAACCAATATTTAGGTATGGGCATCCAATTAGAAAAACATTATTTTGAAAAAGATATGAAATGGTGGATTGCTTATAAAAATAACAGGTTGTATGTTAGTTGCTACGCCGAGAGTGAATTCTGTTATTTAAAAAATCGCTTACAGATATAGAGATTTCCTTCCTTGTAGGATAGTAGTAAACATGTATTAGTCCGAAAGTATGGTGAATTATGTGTTCTCATTTTGCTTAATTTGTAGTGAATTTTGTTAAATCAACGTCTATATGGATGGATCCGTTTTGCGATGTGTGTTTAGCGGGTGTCCCGTTTGGAATTGTATTACTAGAACTACTTGCTCTCGCTTACAGTGTGTACAAGCCTACTTTGCCGTTGCTGTTAACCTCCCTCTGTAATTCAGACTGCACAACATGCATGTTTGTATTGTCTATTCCTACTACACTCGTAGTTGTAGGTATTGCTACAATGGGATGCATTACCTTACCACATTGGACCTTGTTCGCCCTAAATTCAATTTTTTTGACTTCTGAGCTTAGGTAATATTGTCATTTTTTGGTCAGAAATTCCGTAATTTTTTTTTTGTTCTTTGACATTTCCACTATGGGTTCGTCAACATGTGTGGGTAGAAATTCCGTAATAAAAAATAAAAAATTGAATACAACTTGAATAGCGTTTTTAAAAAATATAACTATCTGAAGATTTTGACAGTTCGAATTCTGGAATCTTTTACAAAGGTCTACCTCTACCCAACATACTTTAAATCGACTGAGAAAGCCAGAAAATAGGTTCAAAACATATCGATGTCTGCAAATTCTAATGGCAAATGTGAACAGCTTTTTGCGACATGTATTTTTTGCAGTATTTGAGAGTATAGCAATTATCGTTGTCACTATCAATACTCTACTGATTCTATACTACAGAATTATATCTCACATTGGGATCCTCTTACTTTCTCTAATTTCGGTATTTGGAACAATATCCCTTTTTCTGACGTACTTGAAGCTTGGACAATTACATGATACTTCAAAAAAATGTATCGGAGATTGGAAAGGACAATGTACTATTCAGAAGTATGAAAACGTTTACGCAAGGTCATGTAGCGCGAATCGGTTCTATATGAGCAATTTTTCGTATGTACAGAAGATCCAAGCAATTCGCCTAATTGGAAAAATTATATTTCGTACTTCTAAAGCTGTGCTTGTGGCCGGAAAGAGAACCCACTATTAATAGCTTTTAGAAATGCTGTAGGTATCTACCATTAAATCAAAACGTAGGTAAATGAATCCATTACATAAAGAATCCAAGCTTATGTGCTAATACGGGAATAGTCATGCGCAAGTGCTCATTCCTACATTTCCATCAGTTTGCATTTAGAAGCCGAGTAGGAAAGACCTCAGGAAGAAGAACAGGAAGTTCTTTTTCCTTGATATAAAAGTGAGACAAAAATTTACCATCATTCAAGTGGTAGGCATCGTCTTTCTTTTTAACTTTTAATTTTTGCTTAAAGTAATATTACGCAATAAAGAAAGGTTATTATGCTAGTCTTATCACAGAAGGGCCGAGAAACTCACAATACAATCGTCACTTATTTATTGTAAGTACTAGTTATATTTATATATCACACATATTTCTAGTAAGCTAGATTTGTAGTTTTAGTAGATGCATTTAGAATGGTTTTGCAGTTTTTTAATTTCTCAGAAAAAAAGTGTGTTCAAACCAAATCTGCAACCGTTTCCATTCAATGCAAGCAACGCAATCAGAAACACGCGGAAGCATTTTGCACATAGTTTTGATAAAATTGTGTGCTAGAATTAAAATTGAGTAACAGATTATATTTGAACTAGTGTATGAACCCGTTCTCTAGGAAGGGGGATAAAGAATGTTTAGATTCACGGAGGAAGGAGGAGCTATAGACAACCTTCCTCCTTGACGGCTGAATTGATAATGAACAAAACAAACTTTTGAGAGTTGCACATGCGCATTCCCGTCCACATGCTTGTGTGGACGGTTTTGCCATTAGAACAATTACATTCCAACTGTATGGCAATTGGAAGGACATATTGTGAATAGTTGGCGGTTTCGCCATGTTTCACCATTTGTCAGTACCAGGCAATTGCTTTACATAAACACAAATTGTTCACTTTGTGCATTGGCAAATGGCAAAATGCATCCTACAAAATAGCATACTGCGATTTTATTATGAGTAATGGTTTTAAATCTGTTGAAAAAGCGGGTCAGTGAGTTACTTTATGTGCCAAACTTAGAACTTTACATCCATTCTCTTGCCAACTGATTTTTCTTTACTAACCGGTCCCTTAGCAACAATATGTATCATGGATGTATACTGGATTCCGATGAATGTTAGGGCTACCCCGACACTGTGCTCTATCAGTAAATTTGTGCCTAGCACACAAATTTATGCTCCAAACATGATACAAATGGACTTCTCGAATCTTTATTCGGATCTCATTTCTAAACTAATAATATGACAACGTAACTTCGCCTTCATGAGCACATGTGAAATTATGTTTTATCAGCTAATCCAGACCGTCCTAGGACAGTGTGAGTTTATATTTATTTTCTGAAGTCTATATTATAACTTGGCTAGTCTTTCCTAATAGAAAGTTGCCCTGTCCCACAGTGCTTCTCTACTCTATTTTATTTGCCGTATTTAATTATACAATTGTCAAAACTTAATGCCCATCTCTAGTATTTAAGATTTTAAATGCACGTGATTTTTTGTTTACAATTTCTTGCCATTTCAAAAAAAGTTGAAGGTGAACGGAGACGAAAATGAGAAAAAAATCATGTCATGCTTCCGAGATTCGTACGGTTATATAGCAAAATTATAGACTGGTGAATTTCAGAAGGTCATTTATTTTATTTGTCTTTAAAAAATTTTAGTTCCATGATTTGAGAATATGTAGTCATTCACTATAGTAATTATACAGGGGTATTGTGTGAAGAACACACAGGCGTGAAATTTACTTAAACGCTCACAAATATACCTAAAATTGACACGTTATAAATGCAGGCATTACATGCCATAAAACGGTTTGTTTGAAATAGGGAATTCTTGCCCCCCTCCTCTACCTATTCTTTACAATTAGGTGCACCCTACACATTTTATTGGATTGCACCCTTTGAAAAATGGTATACATTATCTTGTAATTAACTAATTTATGCATTCCAAGCACAAATATGTAAAAAAAAAAAAATAATAATAAGAAATTAAAAAACAAGAAAGTGTTGAGAAAGTTCTAATGTAAGCTCGGCATTAAAATAAAACTTGGGATACAGGCCCCCGGCTTATATTTTATTTCAAACGGTAAACTAAAACAAAATGTTGAGTCACTTAGGTTGAGAAAGCTGAGTTGAGTAACAAGTTTAGATTGAGAACCAAATTTCGGCATTGAAGGTATTGAAGTAAAGACGTTGAAATAAACTAACACCCTGTCAGTGGTCCTTGGTTCAGTTGACTGGACTTGTGTCCAGTATCCACGGCATGTTCTCAGATTCTTGTTATTCCATTGTCCATTTTTCACTTTCCGAACAAACGCGCTTCATTAAACTATATCATGAAAATCTCAAAACGACTTTGCAGGTTTGCTAGTAACTGTGACGCGACCGGTCAGTTGGAGATCTGTAACTGCTGGTATTCACATCACCGCGATGACCTCTAAAAGGCATCGATATCCTTCGTCGCTCATCTTCGAGAACTCACTGATAAGCACCGATGCAAACATCGCTTAAGAGCCAAGGCGAATAAACGAGTTCGAAAACGCAAAGCTGTTGAATTCAAGTTTATTGGTGGGTGAACAATTCAAACCCTGTGAGTTGTTCAAGTTAAACCACACTATGACAGACAAGAGCCTGTCATCTTGGATTTTATTCCTTTTATTAAATAAAAGTTGGTTGATATATTTGTATTGAAGTAAAGTTAAAGTTATATATATATATATACTTATAGGAATAAATTGCATTGAACAAAATAGCCGCTGTTGCAACATTGTGCTGCTAGTCGTGTTGAGATACCAAGGCAGGCAAACTATATAAACCAAGCAAATTCACATGATGCATCTAATTAACAAAGCTGCAATAACTGTAATTGCGCACTGTCCTAATTCGACTAACTTTTTTTCAGGGGTTTGACCTTGAAAAGTTATTTTGAAGTCAAAGGTTTATATTTGGGTGAAAGAGGGCTCTGCGGGTGACCTTGAAGTCAAGGGGTCATTTCCGTGTCAAGGGTGAGCTCTGGGGTCATTTAAAACATCAGAACTTTCCGTTTTATGCAAAAGTAGAATTTTTGCATGAAGGGGGGCTCTGGGGTCATCCGGATCATCATAACTTTTCGTTTCATGCAAAAGTAGAGTTTTACCTTGAAAAGTAATTTTGAGGTCAAAGGAGTCATTTTGGGGTGGCGTTTGGGGCCATAGAGACTTTTTGACTTTTTACACACTCGGCGATTTTTGCCTGCGCATGCACAGGTTGAAAGCCTTTTTTTTTTTTTAAATACTTTTTAAGGTAGAAAGACCTTTTTTTAAAGAACCCTTTTTCAGGTAGAAAGACCCTTTTTTTAAAAGAACCATTTTTCAGGTGGTGCGCATACTTTTCTCTTCGCTATATGATGTCCCGTGCTCTTTACATTGGACATCAAAAACACAGAAAAGCCTCAATTCTCTTTATAATATGATAAGTTAGATTAGTGTCTTATTGATTGGCAGACTCACGAAATACGAAGTTTACGAAATGTCTGCATTATAATTTAGCTTGTATGTTATTAATGTTGCTTAAAAAGCTTGTAATTACAACTTTACAATTTGAAAAAAATAATTCAGGGATAACCGCAACGACAACTTTACTGTTCATATTTCTTTACAGACCAGCTTTTGCTCTGATACACAAAGCGAGCAAATTTGATTACATTCTGCATTAAAATTGTGAAATTATTAAACTATTATCAATTTTTTATCAGGAATACGGCATGACACCTCCATTTTTACGAAACATCAACCTACTGTACCAACTTATTGCACTAGCGGTCCCAATAATTGGCAACATCTTGCCAGCATCTAAATCTGGAATACAGATTAAGTGTATGCCGTGTTGCAAATTTTCAAATTATTTTCCAGATAGTATTATATACAATGTCATCAACTACAATCAGCATTATTTTCCAATTATTTATTCAAATTCAGCAAAACTGTCTCAGTGGAAGCAAATAATAGGACCTAAAAAAAGGACCTAAAATAAAGGGCCTAAAATAAAGGGCCTAAAAATAGGGCCTAACGAGTAAAAGGGCCTAAAGCAAAAAAGGGCTTAAAATAAAAGGCCCAAACTAAAGGACCTAAAATATATAAAATAATTTGAAAGTCATTAATTATTAAGGTTAATCGTAACTAAATAAGAATTTATTACAAAAAGGTAGAAATAAATATCTATACTTTTTGTATAAGAATATTAATGCATAATTTTAAGTTATTTATTATATTATAAGAGAAAATTGTGTATTTTTAAATTTATTACTAACTAATATTCGGTTAAATATTGATTTGTTTTATGTTTACATGAGCATATTCATTACCTTAAGCATTTGGTTTATTTTATAATATTTTATCTACTAAAAGTTTAGGTTTTATTGTCATTAATTATGATTAGTCTTAATAGTTAGTGTTTTTTAATTATTTTAAAGATTTTAGGTCCTTTTACTTTAGGCCCTTTTTTGCTTTAGGTCCTTTTACTCGTTAGGCCCCATTTTTAGGCCCTTTATGTTAGGTCAATTTTTTAGGTCCTATTACATGGAAACGTCTCAGTTATGGCGTGGCGGCTCTCTTACATTTTTGTTCATCAGCGTAAAAATTGATTTTATTATAAGCCAAATTATTGAGTATTCGGAGAACGAAAATAATGACTACACGCTTTGGTTTGTTTACCTTTCTTCAAGTACCATGGAAACACAATTCTGGACACAATTCACAACCACAAATAGCACAATGTCAAGCGTCCTCAAAGTTGTGAACTTAATACCATATCCAACTTGCATTTCGGCCTACGTCTGTAAAGCACTAGTGACATTGCACTTTGGCGCTGCTGACCTGGCAACAGCCTAACCTACTAATTACCTTAGCAGAAATCATATACATAAGCGAAGAGAAACTGTGTAAGCACTACCTGAAAAAGGGAGCTTTTAAAAAAGGCTCGACTTCCTGAAAAAGGGTTCTTTTAAAAAATGGCTTTTTTACCTGCGCATGCGCATTTATCAAATATCGGCAGATTTTCTTCAGCTCATGTTTTTACAAAAAAAAATAATTAAATAATTTTTAATTAAAATTAGGTTAGGTTGATTTAGGTTAACGCCAGTGTACATTTAATTAAGCTTGCTGCAGTTTCGCATGCTATAAGGAAGAATTCGGCATCAAACGTGTCGATCATTGATCTTCAATGGGATGCGAATGCTAAAACGTTGTTATTTAGCGAAAAATCGAGGCTTTAAATTTGGAAATTGAATTTTTTCAGTAATTGGCTCATTGCTCAGCAATGAGTAAATATAGTACGAAATCAGTTCAACTTCAATTTATTACTCATTATCGAGTCTACTGATGTTATTTTTAATTGTAATTAGATGACTTAGCATTTAATTAATTGTCGGTTAAAATATGTTGTGGATGAAATATACCGAGGAGCGGTATCAAATGTGCCGATCATTGATCTTGAATTGGCTATACCTATAGCAGATTCTTTTTTAAATTTTGCTGGCGGGAATTTGAATCTTTTAAATTATCTTTACTTTGAAAATTGAATTTTGTTTAAATTTTTTGATACAAAAATTAAGAGTTTTAATTATTTCTTTGGAATTTCATATTTTGGAATTTCATTGCACAACCATAAAAATTAATCTCCTGTTAATATCGGCATATTAATAATGCTGTTACGACAAATGCATTTGTCGTCAATTACAAGTCGCAACATTTTGCTATTTGAGGAAATACGTATTAACGTTATTTCAAGTTTCGTTAATGCGGGATATAAAATCGTGACCCCGAAAAATGTCACCATTGAGCAGATATGTATAAAATAGTGCTGAATCGCTATTTTCCTGGTCATGATAATACAAAATTTTTCTTCAAGGCGAGGCACGAAGAGCTAATGACAAGTGGCCTTGAACCAATGACAAGTAACCCAGACTTTGGGGCAACCGTTTTAATGGGAAAGTTAGGAAGGGTGATGTTATTGAAAGCGGAGGCAAAAATGGGTAACCAAACCACGTGTCACATTATCAAGGAACCCATCGCATTGGTGATTGTGACGCAATTTATGCGCAGGGGTTTTTCAAAGGAATACTAATGGGTGGAATCAAAGATTACTGGGAGAAAATTTTGCAAAGGAGCGCAGAGGACGTTAATTAGGAAACTTGAACGTTCGCGGCATGTAGTCAGAAACTTTCCTTGAAGGAAAAATCGCAACTTTGTAAATTCGTTATTTTGTGCTTCGGCTTGATTTGAATTAGCCAAGTCGTCTTCTACATGGAACGAGTAATATTTATATACATTTCAAGGTGAGGTACTATTTACCGCCCCACCGCCTCCTATTTACCGCCCCACTTACCACCCCACTGAAATAACGCAAAATCTCGCCGAATTAGATCATTTCAAGCCTTTTTCAGAAAATTTTCTACTTTGAAAATTTTTCACTTACCGCCCCAAAATAACTCATTTTACCGCCCCACTGTAATAACACAAAATCTCGACGAAATAGATCATTTCAAGCATTTTTGAGAAAATTTTCTACTTTGAAAATTTTTCACTTACCGCCCCAAAAAAAATCATTGTACCGCCCCACTGTAATAACACAAAATATCGACGAATTAGATCATTTTAAGCATTTTTGAGAAAATTTTGTACTTTGAAAATATGAAAATCGTCGGAAATAAATAGGAATCCATACTATAATCAGAAATTCTTGGCTTATCAATTGAACAAGGTTATTCCCTATATTCCACTGCTAAACCAATCACTATTTGACGCGGCAAAAATATGTTACATCGAAAATGGTACAAACACCCCTGCCGAGTCTTGGTTTGATATTATTAAAAATCATATTCACCAAAATAACCTACCTCTACGATGCGGAAGATTTGTTCGTGACCACCCCAATGGTGTTTGAGGTATTATTGTATGCAATTATTATATTAATGTAAACTAACATTTAACAAAAACTATTTTTTGTCAACTGTATAAGTATGTTTTATTATAACATGCCCACAATTTACAACTGCCTGAAATTGTCTGGAATTGGTTGGCTATAATTAAATTTATTTTCACATGACACTGGACGGTGCGAAGTCTTTAGTGATGCACTTGAACGAGAAATTAAGAGGACCAGAAGTAACACACTACATAATAGTCGGAAGCAACCTTCACGTAAATCACAGAAACGAGAGCTTGAATCGAAACGAAAGCGTTCGGATCGCAGCCAGAAGCAAAGGCCACAATTCGCAAAAAAATCAACTTCAAAACCACCGCCCCCAAGGCCTCCACAACATGAATCAACGCACACAACCGACGACGGATCTGAGGCAGTTAAATCTGACGCTACTGGGGAAAACAATCCAAAAATGTCACAAGAAAAGTGGAAGAAAAAAGGAAAACGTCCAACTTCTCATCGACCAGTTGCAAAATTCGAGGCATTATTCAGGTTTCTAGTAAATATTAGCATGGTGTACTCCTACTTAGATACGTTAGTTTTTATTTTCTCTCTATAGATTACGGTGGGGGACTAACATCATTCTAGCTGGAAAATCTATGCCTCTTGGAAACTCATGTTCAATTGATAATGTTGTTACCATTATGTATGGCATGAGCAAGCTTCACAAAAGTGCATTTGAGCATATTCGTCTATTTGCGGAATCGGGACACAAAAACGCTCGTAGATTTCTAAGGGTTTTTGACGCGATAGAAAATAGCGACGGAGTTTCAGCAAAAACAATCTTTGTAACGAAAATACGGTCAGAAACCCTTAAAAACCTTAGTGTTGAACCTGGAACATGATTGCTACTTGCCTATACAACCTTATTAACATTCATTATTCTAATATTTATTACTTTGATTTTCAGTATCTTTGAACGAAAACACCTCTGAAGAACACAATATAAGAATTTTCAAGGAGTCATTCGTGCTGGAAAGACAAGAACATGGAAACTGTATATTGTACACTTCTGATGTACAATATATAATGGATATTGTCTTCAGAAGTCCAGTTTTCAGCAACATTAAAGCTAACTTCCCGACAGCCCTGTGATGCTGGTGACTGCCGTGGACTTCATTCAACAGAAAGTTTTAAATTCTTGGGAGGAATCTCAGGATTCATTGTTAACACGTGCACAAATATTGGAAACCGTATTGCCCGACCCAGAGATTTATCTAACAATGTTACAATATTAGGAATAAGATATCGTCTGTTTGCATTTACAGTCCATTACGGGTCAGAGTCTACCGGCCACTTCTATGCGGCTTTCAGAAGCGAAAACTATTTTGGTAAGTACGACGGGTTGCAAAGTAATTTGCAAATTGTCAAGTCTTTTCCTGAAGACCACCGCTTGAACGTAGTGTTCTTAATCAAAGTTTAGTATTGTTTAAACATCCCACATTTGTTCTACAGATATTAGAAAAAACCAATCAAACAACCTCGCTCTATTTCTGTGGGATTCTAATGACTCCAAGTTCATCAAACACATATTCGTTCGTAGAGTATATTAATATTTCCCTGACTAATCATACAAAACATAAAGTAAGAATTTAGTAAGAATACACGCTACTGGTTTAAATTATTTACCAAGTGTGCGTAAATAGAGATTCGTGAAGATGATAAATGCTTTTATAAAATAACGTTCATTTATTTCACCCAAAGTATTCAACACTTGGGTTAATAGTAAAAAAAATTGTACTACAATAGCCTAATATTGTAATATTCTATTTTTACTCTGTTTAATTGTTTTACCTCCCAAAATCGCTTGAAATCATCTAATTTGTCGGTAAAACGAGTTTTTTTGGGGCGGTAAGGGAAAAATTTTCAAAGTAGAAAATTTTCTCAAAAATGCTTGAAATGATCTAATTCGTCGAGATCTTGCGTTATTTCAGTGGGGCGATAAGTGGGGCGGTAAATAGGAGGCGATGGGTCGGTAAATAGGAGGCGGTGGGGCGGTAAATAGTACCTCACCATTTCAAGCTTAAACGAACTCAAGTTTTTACACATCATTGCTTGGATACCACTCAAACCTTTATTTATGAGAATTTGTCCACTTTTAAAGTGTGAAAAGCTAGTGACTGCAATGTATGAGCTAATAAAATATTTGTGTTATGAACACTTTGTTTCCTAAGTTAATTAGCCAACTAAAGCAAAACCTACTTTAGTTTTTCGGGGACAACATGAGTGAAGTTAAAATATTATGCAATTTTTATGTTTATACTTTTAAATTTTGTTCCATCTACGTATGGCACAAGTATAACTACACAGCACAAGACCAATCCAACCCCCAAACCTACACTTTTTGTTGTAGCCCTTTACCTTGAATGATTTAGTAAATGACATGTTGAATGAAAAGGCATTTGGACCTGTTGACACAAAGGATATTTCATTTTTAGCATGCTACTATTTGGTAAAATGCATATAGTTGATGCCTAGAATGCTTCCAAGAATACTTTATCTAGGACCTAAATCCTGTCTAAAAAGTTTCGTTTGAGACTGTCTGAGTCCGTTGGGGTAAAGAGGGACCCGGCCATATCCACCTAGCCATCTTTCACACGATTAATTAAGCACATGATTAAAAATCAGCTGATTTAATGCTTTATTGCTTCAAACGTATTAAAATCAATTAAAATTAAAATTCAATTAAAATTTGGAAGGAATCAATCGCCACAGAAAATTAAACTAGCTTTACTTCGACTTTTGAAATGAATGAATGAAATGAACATATGCCAAAAGAAATCTAATTTCAAGTTACAATTATATAAATATCTCATTGGTCTCGGGGAAATGGTCATTTACAAAATTCAAGTTGAGTACTATAAAAGATCACGGTTAGTAGAAGTCACCGATTGTTAACTGATCAGTATTGACATGACATACGAACTGTGTAGATAGATGATACAGGACGTGATCGGTATGTTTTGGTGGGAAAACATATTTTGAACAAATACATGGCTGCGGGGTCGGGATGTTTCAGAGACTTTCCGCTAGATGGCAGCATAGATACACTTGCACGCATTGGTTATTTGATTTGCATTTGATATAGCTCTTTATGTTTCTCTTACTACAATTTGTGGGCGCATATAGCTAACTGGTTAAAGTTAAAAGCCCTGTTAACCAAGTGCTGACACCTCTTATTGCAAATAGTTAATTAATTCAGCTATCTACTATTTTGTGTACTTGTGTTCACAATTCACAAATTGCTGAATTTGGCAGCCTGGATGTTTATACTTCCTATCAAACAACATACATGTGGAAGTCGTACAACAGAAAAGTAGTAGCAATAGCAACCAAGGGAGATTTGTCCAAGGCTAAAATATGTAACATATTGGTTAAAAACTAGAAATTCTTATTTACAATACTTAAATTTTTTTAAATAATATCAATCGTGCAAGGTAAATTTAAACTGGTAGAATAGCAGACAAAAATAGCACTATGAAGAATATATTTGATACTACTATGTAGTCTTGATAGCTAAGGAGCACTCTTTTGCGCTCATATTCTATTTGTTTTCAAAAAAAATTTTCGAAAATGAAATAAAACCTGATTGTCCATCTCTGACCTCGCGGATTTTAGTAACCGCTATATTGCCAACAAAGGAAATTTCTTGAGCCGACTTCAAAACAAACTGGGCACAAAGGACTTGGACTCAGCAAAAGAATCTCATTCTATGCCTCACTACTACAAGTTAACAGAAAAGCGATTCTCCGCAAAGTTCTACCTCCAACAACAGCTTCCAAGGTACATTGTAACGAGAATCGCTCAGCT
>JAQFYP010002506.1:0-12568 GCA_034694865.1 Bilobella braunerae | reverse complement strand
TCAAGCACACAACCTCTACAACCGCAACATCTACAAGGCCTCCACTCACCACTACACACACCAAACACTTTTTTCTGGGCTCGCTCCGCTCTTGCGGGGAATCGACCCCGCAACTACCCAAGCTAGGACATGAGTCCTAAACCCCTGGACTACAGGCCGTGGGTATTTGTTAATTTTGTAAAATGTAAAACGACCAATTGCTTTATAATAAAAGTTTGGTCGCTTTTGATCTTAATAATTATAACTGTGTCAGTTTGTTCAACTTCCGCTACTTAAGTTTCCGTTTTCCTATGGTTTATTTAATTTTCTTTAGAAAGACAATGATGCAAATGAGACCTTGGATAATACTGGGCCTATAGAAGCCACGTCGGATGTAGGTGGATGTGCTAGGGTATTACGTGCCATAAACTTTTTGGCAACTAATGCAAAAGATGACAGCAGCTTTGGAGGAATTGATTACATAGAACGACCTATTGGTAAGCAATGAATATTTTGTAGGCCATCTCATTCACGGATTTAACATAGTTTACTTAAAAATTTGTTTAGAATACTCAAAGTTCTATCTCGAATACAACAGTAAGGGTGTGGTAGACATGGCCGTGGTGGAATCTATTTTTCTCTATGCGACAAAACAAGCCAGTGAAGAGCAAGATACAGTGCTGGAAAGGAAGTTTGGCGTAAAAGTAAAAAATTCAATTTAAATTAAGAAAATACATGCTGATACTTTAAATCAATTTCCCGCTCAAACGGCATCTAACATAATTAATGGCACCGTCAGCGCGGCGCACGGCAATTTTAGCCAAAGCCTGAAAGCATGCAACATTTGAATTAATTTGTTGCTTAAATTATTGTGATTATTTTAGTTGCCTATTTAGTATTCCTAAGACTTGTGGCTTTCCTACATAAATTTAAAATCTAAAAGTATGTAAAATAGTGGTGCAGATGTTAAATTCTCAATGAACTAGGTCATGGAACTTATCGTCAAGCAAAGAATCCAAAATCGTAAAAATAGCAATACAATCAAAGATCAGAAAACCACAAAGGACCAAGAATCATTTCTTAAATCGATTGCACATTTGAACACCATAAGGAAATTTGACAAAGACCAGGATACATATACACTTTTTAATGTACTTCGGCGAAAAATACAAGCAGTCACTCTAAACCGCGGTGAGCTAAACATGAGCAAAGAAGATTCCTTTGTAATTGAAAATACAGTATACGGAGTCTATCACTTGAATGATAAATCAGGGGAGATACAGTGTTTCTCTTTAAGTTTTAACAAAAATCATAAAACGAAAAACCGTCAAGTTTCTGTCGACCTCCATAATGGAAAACTTTCTGGGATCAAAACTTCTCTGATGCAAAAGCATATCGACGCGGCGTTTTTCAAAAGTAAGTGAGGAAATGATTTATTTATGACGTTAGTTTACTTGAAGCTTCTAACAACAAAACTGTCACGACTTAATAAACCTTGGCTAATCGATTTAACTTGCGTATGAAATCTAATGTATGAAATGAGATTATATTTGCAGAGCATGTCTAGGGCACAAATTATTGTTGTTGCAACTGACTGAACACGACTAAAAATTGGAAAACTGACCAGGCTTTATAAGTTGAATTTGAAATAATTACCATAACTTATTTATTGTATAGGCTTACCCGATGACGGAAAAGACGAAACATCTAAGCTGAAACACGTAATACAAGCTATCGAATTTGTCAGGAAAACCAGAAAAGCAAAACCTTGTGTTAATACTTCCAACTTTGATTTTGGTAAGCTCGTAAGCTCTTAAAATGTAGAATGGAATAAATTATGCTTCATTTCATTTTTCAAAAATATAATATAAGTTCCACGTCGTTATGTCAATAAAATGATGTCAACAATAATAGTGTAAGTTGATTAATATAAAAAAGAACGACATTGTCCAGGCCTTAACAAAGCAAATAAAAAGGACATAAAATTGACCCTCAAAACCTTAAACTAAATGCCCTCTAGGGCTCACCTATGGCCTTACTAATATATAAGGCTATTTACTAACTAACAATTAAATAAATGTAAGGTCATTCCATCACAACCAGCACTATATAAGTGTGAATGAAGTTATAATTTTTGTACCATAATCCGGGCTTTACTTTTGGAATGTTTAATATAAAATGACAAGGTTTCAAAAATTTCAACAAATTCCAGAGAAACTTTCTACACTGTTTGGTTTAGAATAAACAAAAAAAAAAAGGAATTTAGTGTTGCACTTTCTCACAAATTTGAAAGGGTAACACGCCATATACCCTAAAATACAAATATCTGCAAAATAGTATCCTTTAAAAAATCTCTAAAATAAAAGTCCGAGCATTATAGAAATCTCTGCAGAATAAAAACCTCTCAAATGAAAATAGCTCCATGATATCTTCCCTGCGTAATGAAAAATTCTTAAAGAATTTCAGATTTTACGGCAAGGTTTACGTTTCGGTTTATGTGAGAGAAGCAAACCAATATAGTATTAACTCATTAACAAGCTGTTAATAAATTGTGTTTGTTTGACTGTACGAAATATTTTTCAAGTTGAAACCGCAAATTTGTTTTCATGAAACAAGTTAGAATTTTAATAATTCTAATAATTTGTCTATTTCTTCAATTTCTGCACCTAAAGGTCACGGTTTATTAATCCTGAGATTATTTTACCGACATCAATATCCGCATCGGTGTGAGAAGCATTCCAGTATTTTTAAATGTATTTAAATTAGTACATGGCTCATATTTGTAGAAACATTATTTAAAAAAAATGAAGTGTAGTCATCAAACGTAACATTAACATCACATCTTTTTATTAATTTTAGTTGGCCCAGCATTTGCCGCTGTTCGCGACGACAAAATTTTGGACATGGATATAATTTTATCGCTGATTTTGTTTCATTCGCTTGATGGTGAATATAAATTAGGAGATAGAGAATTGGAAAAAGTAAATCATAAACATCTCCTAACTAAAAAGCAACTTTGTTTTAACCATATTGTTCGTTTCCTCAGACTACTAAAGTGTACTCCGAACTTTTAAATGTTTGGGATAAGAATAGTTTGGACAAGAATTTCAAACGTTTACATCCAACTACGACCAAACTAAAGGACGGACTACAAATAAGTCCTGCAACTATGGTTGCAAGTTTGTCTTATTTGGTGCATAATTTAATCACAATTTGCGCAAGCGAAGACTATGCAAAAGAAGCAAAGTTGGAGTTTGTACAATATGCGCAAGTTTTGCAGGAAACCTACAGAAAAGAAAGATATGATTCTACCAGGGCTGCTAATTGGAAAACAGAAAATAAGCTAAGATTGGCATACCAAGCTCTCACAGATCGCTTAACACAATTAATACAACAACACAAAATTCTTTGAATGAGATTGATGTTAGGAAGCTAACACAAAACATTCCATAACCTCTATTTAAAAAATAAGACAGCAATCAAGTAACGTATGTTAAATACATCTAACACATTCAACCTTCTGTCAACATTTTTGTTGTCCTATTGTTATCGTAATGGAACTGTCAATAAAAATTTCTTTTTAATTTCAAAACCATCTTTCCATCCGTTAAAAGTTTTTATTTTTCAACTTCAGATAGTAGGTTTGAATCCCAGAGCCTGCTGCAAATAAAACATTTTACCATTAAGGCTCTGCTTTAAGCCTTTACCTTATCCTGACCTGTGCCCGGATTTTCTTGGATACGTCTTACAATCAGAGAGTATAAATAATACAAAATAAGTAAATTGTTCGTAGAAACTGCGTACGGATTACTTTGCAATTCAAAGCAGTTGGTTGGAAGTTGTTTAGACCTAAACGTCACTTCAACAAGGGCTACTGAAGAACTGACTAGTATTCTTTTTCGACTCCACTAGCAAGATGCTTTTTGTCAAACTTTATGCAAACTATATGTAATTCAACGTAAAAAAAAAAACTAAAATGCAGGGCCAAAAAATAGGAGCTAAACAATAGAAGTGTAAAAAAATAAAATGAAACCTAAACAGTAAAATATACTAAAAAGTAACCTAAAATTATTAAAATTATCAATTATCAATGTCAATGCCAAAAAATGAGTTTTATTAAGTTTAATACTTTTTGTTAACAGTGCGTGTTTTACATGAATAACTTATAAAACGACCTTGAACTTTGGCACCGACGGCTTTGACCCATCACAACTATCTTCGAACTTAGCTTTTGTATTGTACCCAAAGTCAGGTGTGCAAATTTGGGCACTAATTGACATGCGACTTGTCCGCTAGCGTATCACGGACGGATTGACCAACCAAAACCATTACCACACTAACCCTTGCTCGAGCTGAAAAAAGGAAAACTGCATTAGCATTATTAGGGTTGTCTCAAAGTGGTAAAGGCCTAATGGTAAAAAAGTGATTATCATTATTCGGTTTAGAGTGTTACGTAAAACTCAAATTTTAAATGTTAATTGCATTTTAATAAAAGCGCGCTGCTGCGCACTGGAACTCCTCTGTTGAAAACTATTAACCGCTTTCGGCAACTCATTTTTGAAAACAACGTTAAAATGATATGTCGATATATAGGTCTCGGGCATTTAATATGAGATTTACGGTAAAAATGATATGCATTATATATTTACCGGGCCTCTAATATGAGATTTACGGTAAAAATGGTATGTCATTAAACAGGGGTTGGGCTTCTAATATGAGATTAACGGTAACTTTGTTATGTCATTATATAGGTGTCGGGCCTTTAATATAAAATTTACGGTAAAAATGTCATGTCATTAAATAGGTGTGGGCCTCTAACATGAGATTTACGGTAAAAATGGAATGTCATTAAATAGGTGTTGGCCTCCACTATATGAGATTTACGGTAAAAATGGTATGTCACTAAATAGGTGTCGGGCCTCTAATATGAGATTTACGGTAAAAATGGTATGCCATTAAATTGGTGTTGGGCCTCTATTAAAAAATTTGCGGTAAAATCGTATGCCATTAATAAGTGTTGGGCCTCTATTATGAGATTCGCGGTAAAATTGGTATGTCATTATATAGGTGTCGGGCCTCTAATGTGAGATTTACGGTAAAGATGCTATGTCATTATATAGGTGCCGAGACTCTAATTTGTAATTTACGGTAAAAATGCTATGTCATTATATAGGTGCCGGGCCTCTAATAGTATGTTTTGGAATCATGATTAGTTACTTCACCCGAGTTAGGTTAGGAAAAACGCATTTGCGTACTTTAAAAAAATGGGTCAGACATTTGACGATTTTATTAAAATGTTTTCAACAGAGTGATTATTCACCCCTTATTAAATCTGACAATAAATTTACATCAATTACTATTTAACCCGTCGTTTAAACTTTTTTAAAGTGAAATTCCAGTCAGAATCGTTTAAAATGGTTGACGTATTTCAAAAAATCTTTTTGAAGCCTTTGATAAAATGTCAAAAAGTACCTACCTCATGACAATCAATAAGTCTTAACCTTCTTATCATGACTCCTCACTCGTTTTGACTCATGGGCTCAGAGTCTGAATTTGAGTCCTTAAAATTAGCCTGACTCTGGCTCGGAGTTGACTCGCAAAATCTCACTAATTGATTAATTGGGTCAATAATTGATTCTGAAACTGGCTCTGGCTCATTCAAAGAAAAGAGTCAAGTCCTTCCAGGTTTAATATTATCAACTTTTATGCCGCGACTTAAAAGTTACACATTTTTATTCTTCTCGCCACTTTTCGACACATCCGCAACTCACTCAACCAAATAGTTAATTTTATTGGTGTTTAAGCTAGTATAATTTACCAAAAGGATACTAATCTTAGTAAAAATAAATCACGTGTCATAACTATTTGATGAAGACTCCCGACTCCGACTCCGACTCTTTAATATATGTCTGACTCTGACTCGGTGATGACTCAAAACTTTTGGGAGTCAGTATTTACTCTGACTCAGCTCAAAAGTTAGTGTCATGATACTCTACTTCTCTCCTTTAGTTGCGAGTTAAGTTTAATTAGATTTTCGTTAAAGTTTAGCTCTTGAGAAGATTAAATTAAATTTTACATTTGGTTGAGCAATTTTGGAAAAATCCAAAACATAAAACCATTCAAAGTGGTTCAAAGAGAAATCCGCTTTAGTTTATTTTCTCAACACAAAGTATCAGTTTGGACGGATATAAAATTGTGAGTAAAAACTTTCATTCTAGTCGCGGTTTTGCTCTTACGGAGATCATTTTATCAGAGAGACTCAACACATTTTTTTCAGTAAGCATAGTTGTTCAGCATAGATGGCAAAAAAAAATATTTTATGCAAGCAATAAAAATTTTTGTGTAAGAGTAGACTAGTGCTATTACAAATTAACAAAGAAAATTTGCAAAGGTTTTTTGTTCAGTCCTGGTAAAATATAAAAAGAATATTGCACAAATCACAATCGCTGCTTTTTTCTTGTTTTTTATTATGATTTATGAGATATTGTATCATCATAAAAGCATTTCAAAGTCGATAGTACGGGCTGGTTGGCGTAGTGCCTCAGTTGTAAACCGAAGTGTAAATAAGATTAACACATGTGGCATCGACCACTTGACCGGATACAGTATACAGTAGAATTTAAAAATCTAACCTTGTCGGTTTCATGGCTCATGTAAATTCGTCAACAAGCCGCACTAACATATTCTTTCTGACTTTAACACAAATAGAATTGACAAGTATGTCAGCTGGTTGCTGGTAACGTTTAAAATTATGGCACGGTGACCAAGCTAGTTTTTTTAATTAATTTTTTCAGAATACAAAATTGCAAATTGTAATTCTGTGCTAAAAGAATATGTATCGAAAACGATTCACATCTAATAGGAAAAACGACGTTATAGCGAGCGGATGGTCAACAAGTAAAGGAGAGGGGTAGGGATGTGGAAAAGGATGAGGAGCTCATTAGCATAGGTGTTGTCATCAAGCGGTCACAACAGACTAATATTCGTAACCGTAACATTCCACCTGTTTTACGGGCCTAGTTCACAAAGGGAGGACACCAACCTGAAATCAGGTACGGCCGTAGCTTTCACCTAATAACCGCAGGCGGCTCTATGCAAAAGAAGGCAGTCTATTCACATGTAATATAATTAGTCTGTTTTGGTTTCTTGCTCGCTAAATTTTTACTCTACCTTTATTCAAAGTTAAAGTGAATTTAGGTAAATAATTAGTTGTCCAATCCAAACGGGATTTGCACTATCGTATAAAGCATCAATTACGCATCAATTATTTCGACATGATGTATCGCTTTCAGTGTTTTCCAGCAATTTTGGTAGCAAGTTGTGCATATGGTGTAATAGGCCCGTAAAACAGCGGAATGTTACGGATGGCCTGTTGTGCCCGATTGTTGACAACATCTATGCTAATGAGCACCTTTCGTACCGTTTCCTCGCCCCTCTCCTTTACATGTTGACCATCCGCTCTGCGGGAATGCCAAATAACGTAGCTTTTCCTATTTTTATTTATTCAGAGTTTTCTGGAGAGCATTTATTCTAGCTTTGCACAGTATCAAGGAAATTCCTTGACAAAGCCATATACCTTGCAAATTATACTTAATGTTAGTCATTTCCAACTTGTTTTAGTCCTATTGTGGTTTGTACTGGAGTCTTTCTTTGCAACGTTTAGAAGGTACCAAATAAATTTAAATTTTAGTCGTACTTGATTTAAAGCCTGAATGAATATGAGCGCAGAAACTTTATTTGGTAACTTTCTTTGTTCCCAAACATTTCCCAACACTCAAAATGTTTGAAAAAATTATTTGGCAGCGTAAGCTTTTCCACTTTAGGAATGTATGCTCCAGGAAAATTTCCCAATAAGGAAGTTTTTTCCTCGGTTTTAGCAAGTTTTCAGGAAATATTTATTTTTAATTTGTTTTAGCCTTATTTCATAATTGAGGTTTTTGGAGGAAAAAATTAAAAATCCGGATTTCAGACTCAATTTTTTCGAATTTAATGTTGCTTTAATTTTCTAAACCTTTCAGAAAATCTAAACGTTTTAATAAACTATTTCAACTACTAATTAATTAAAAAGTACATCCCGGGTAGGACTAGTGTTTAGACCCATCTTCTGCATAATTGGCAATATATATGCTAAATCTAGTTAGTTAGATTGTAGGGCTAGTTAGGTTGTAAATTAGAACATATTTCTAACAGTACGCTAAATCTGTATTCGGTTTACCATGCCCTCTCTTTTCAGGTTGAACAACTACTAAAACTGGGAGTTTCGGGTAACACGCCATTCCCTTAATTAAAAATTAAAAAAAGTAGTTTTCCTCACAGAATTTTTTAAACGAAATTTAACTCAAACTCACTTTTTTTAAATAGTGATTTTCAAGCTTAATAAACATATTTTACTACTATCTGGTGCTGCATTTTTTTTAGTGAGAATCGGTATAGTAATTGAGAGTAAATAATTTTATACAGGTGGCGACACAAGAGACAATTTCTTTGTTTTAAAAATTCCGAAAGTATATAGTACAATTTCATTTGTCAACCTACAGTATAATTAACACATCTCAATAGCCCTTAAACTAGTTTTTATACCCACCCTGTTGCATACACAATGCAGGTACTAGATTAGTACCTTAGTTTTAGCACTCGTTAAGCATAGTCTAAGTATGATAATGCGGAAATGCTAAATGGGTGGATGTAGGGAAAAAAAGCTTCAGTGTCCTTAAAGCTATCTTTCATAAAACTTTTAATAATGCTCCAGTTCAGGACAATTATCAAGTCAGCAGCAACTTAGAGATTGCATGACCATGACTGTACTCCGTATTTAATCAATAAATAAAACCTTATTACTCATTTTTTCTTTGTAATCGCCACATGCACACTAATCAGACGCTGTTAAAAAAAAAGAGTTTTTTTCAATTTTATTGCTACCAATTGGAGCTGGAGGAGTGTTGCTGTCGTACAAACTATCCGTCGCACAGTAGCTTCGCAAAAGACAATATGACGCTTTACTTAAAATTTAACTAATTGACGAAAAATACTTTTCCAAAGCAATTTCGACAAAACAAACAAACAAACTTCGACATAAATACACTTTCCATGTAAATTCGGCATAATGGTAAGCCATCAGAAATTCCAGGATGTATACCAAAGTATGTTTAAAACCAAAAAAATTGTCAGCTTTACTATACCATTTTACCTTGTTTTCTTAAACGTAAACAAATCTAATTAAATGGAGCTTAGTAAAACCACCTTGCGAAAAACAGGGCTTAGTTTTTTTTCCAAAAATTTGTGTCTGAATATTAGAAACTAGCCGTTACAAACTTATTTAGATTTCTGTAAAGCTTAAATAAGTTTAGAAAAAAGCTAAACAACGTTTTGGAAAACAAGTCGATAATCCCCATCTCGCGTACTCTAGTTGTACTTAAAAGTGCTTTACACCGCCTCTCACAACACACTCATAAAAAGTCTCTCCTAAACCTTTTGAGAGAGGACAAACTGATGGTCAAGTGAATCCAGTGGAGTCTGTAGTGTATTTGGATGCTGTTGCAGCTTTGGACCACTACAACACAATGTAATATACAAAAGAAGGTGCTCCCGACGGAACGTTTAAGGAAAAAATTACAAATATTCTAAATGCAAAGCTAACAATACTGGAAAAGAAAGTTAAATCATTTACAATAATTTTAAAAGTTGCGCAATTAGTTAACTGAGGCTAAGCAAGCCATCATCAAGGTCTCTACTTGATTCTACTTGTGATCCAATTGTAAAATAGTTAGCTAACGCACTCATGTTAAATACGATAAAACGGATTTGCACAACATTTACACCAAGTAAATTTAGTGTATCGTGCTGAAAGGCGTCTAGCAAGGAAAATAAATAGCAAACCTAACCTAAGCAACGTTTAGATTAAAAATTATTTAAAAAATTAATTACTTAATAACTTAATTTGAAAAGGTTTATTTAAAAAAAAACATTTAGAATGGCCATGAAGTTCTAGAATTATTAATTACAGTGCTTATGGGCAACAGTGGTTATTTGTGGCTATACAAAAGCAATTTTTGCTATGTAGGGTAGAACAAGAAATAAACCTACAAACCTACCTCGGCTAAACCCTAACTAATGTTAATTGGACAAAGCAATACACAAATGTTTTTTCATTGCTGGTTTCAAGTACTGTTTTGAAGGCGCACAGCGGTTCAGTAACCTTCTGGGAACAGCGGTTTCCTACCCAGTTCTGAAGTTTTTGCCAAGGTTAAAATGCAATAAGCACGTGGTCCTAGTCTCCCTTGACTACCCGCTCGGGAGTACCGAAAACGGGCTTCAATCAACCGAGTATCGGTACCTCCCGGAAACAATGGTTATTATTTTCCCGAGACGTTCCTTACGTGCTAAAGACAATCCACCCGCCAAACCGATACACCCTCAAAAACCACTTAGGTGAACAGTATCAACTGTACGAGGTCAAAATAATTCAACTGGACTGGAACGACGTTGTCTCGTATCTATTTGACAAGGCAAGTATAGCAGTACATAATTTGAACTACGCCGTTCTAGCCACACAAATGGATAAAGAAAAGCAGACAATCAAAAACACAAATTTTGGGTACAGAGTGCTCCCAAAGACAGATGCAAGAGAAAGGACTTGGGATTCGATTTACATTGCATAAACCACTAGATAATTATGGAAGAATAATTGATAATTAGAATTATTGTGTAGCCAAACATTTCAAAATCAGTCAAGCTACTAAATAAAACTCACCAATTAGCATCATATAATTAGCCCCAGATTTATTCCCCCGGTGCATAGTAACTCTTTGTTCCAAGCAAGCGGGTTTGGCCTTGAAATGTCCTTTTTGGATAAGGGTTTTCGGATGGAGAGGGCTTTAGTATCATCGTTACCATCATTTTTTGTTTCCTACAAAAATAGGTACTAGGTTCGGCTTTGGTATACCATTTTGAGGTCAAGGGGTCATTTTGCGGATCATTTGGAAGCCTCAGAGAAAAGTGTCATCTACAATTATTGTTCCCGTTCTTTAGCATATTAACTTCTGCAGGGACCATTTTAGGTTTTCATTGAATGATAATATTGACGTTGACCATGGATCCCTAAAAGATAAAATAAAGGTGAAACAAATATAAGCTTGACCTGGATCAACTATCAAGCACCTTATTTATCCGAAAACCACTTTGAGATATGTTAACTAGTTCCTGATAATCGCAATTCTCGGACAGACAGACATAAAATCACAAAAAACACAAAAACATAAAGTAGCTTATGCTTCGCTTCCGCTACTTAATCAATGGTAGACGGATGTTGATGTTACACAACGGACGTTCAGTCCCTTTCACAAGAGATGATAAAATTCTAAAAACGTCGACAGTTGTGAAAAATGGCGTAGGTAAGTTACAGCTCTGCCAGAGTACGATGGTCCAGACTAGCTGGAACGCCGTTTCGTCAAGATTAGGCTAATTTATGCAGATTACTAATTTTGGTTTGTCAACCTTTCTTTTCAAAATACAAAAACAAACTAGTAAAGTTTCAACCTAGGCATTTATGTTTATGTTGATTTAGATTTGTCTAATACAGTTTACATAAATCATAAGCATAAATCACAAGGCAAGGTTTAAGGTATTTAATTTACACAAACTTTTTGCTGCAAAATTATCGGATGCGGATTTGAGGATCAGGGACAGGAGGGGAAAGTTATATTGTCGCTGCCATAATTCGCGACCGTTCACGTGACGTCAATATTTCAAATATTTGCAATGAATCTGGATAGTTCAGTGCATTGTCCTTGTGAACATTTACTAGAAATAATTGGCACGAAATTTAGCCTTGGTAATTTGTCAAATCCAACATCTCATGCAGGTTTACTAGAGATAACGTTTCTTCTGAACCATTGACCTTTAAATTGTGAATTACGATATAATTTTCCGTGACAGCCTTTTTTCATATGTTGCTAGATTTAGTTGCTTATTCAATGCCAAGTGTGGTGTGGTACAGCAGAGCGTGGAAAACAGACGATTGCGTAGATCCAAAAACATACATAATTGTCAAAAAAAAATGGTTGAAAGTGTACAAAGCATGAAAAACAGCAAATGCAAGGCATAGTTTAAATTTAATTATGGACATTGGTCCATGTAATTCTATTATTAGCAGGTAAAGCTTTTAAAATTTATTTTATACTTAAATTAATCAAAATTATTTATTTATTAATTTATTTTTTATTTTATTTTATTTAATTTATTAGATTCTGGTGTAATTATTTTAATTAATGGAAGCCGGGATTAAAATTAAAAACGATTTCGAAAGGTAATTCTTTTTTGCTACACTGCACTGCTTTGTCTCTACTCTTAAACTATACGCTTGCGTTCTTAAACGTTTAAAGGCAACTACGCTATTGGCCACGATGTTCTTTTGTCAATACGCTTTTGAACATCTACACTTTGGAGTTACGATTTTGCTACCCCGCTTTTAGATCTGCGCGTCCGTCAGCGAGCCCAAAGTGCTCAAATGTTTCTAAGTTTCCTTAATGTTGAAACACTCATTTTGATCTTGGCGTGATTTTAATTTTATAATATTCTGACTGCTTTTTTA
>JAQFYP010002505.1:0-12579 GCA_034694865.1 Bilobella braunerae | reverse complement strand
CAGCTGATCGAAATTTCTTTAATCTAAAAATACAGGGACAACAACAACAAAATAACCTTCATTTTGTCTGGAGTTGTAATTATTATAATAATAATATTGTTGCTGGAATATATTACTGGAGAGAACTGGACAAATTGGAATTCGTCTACCTCAAGTATGGAGTGTGAATTAGTTGCAGTGGACGATGACGATGACCTGGTGATTATCGGAGAGCGTCCAGCTCCTCCTCCAGATCTGGTAATGGACTGTGACGATGAGCCACTGGACATTGTCCAACGTAACAAACATGAAGTAAGTGTTGTGCAATAGACTCAATAAACTGAACTAAACGTTTGGAATGTAACCATTTTTTTTTTCATATAATTTTTAGGAGGACGCTGCGGCTTTCCAGCAGACTCTCAAGCTGGTGAAGAGCTGGTCAATCAAAAATAGGCTCCAGACCCAGCGTCGAAATTCGATAGTAATGGGATCATCATCCATTCCACTGCCAGCAGGGGTCACATCACTTACCCGGCCACCGCAGCCTAAAAATGCAGTATTGCGTGCCTCACAAAATTTTATTAGTGCCAGGCCGGGGTCCTCAGTGTTTGGAATGCAGCAAAATAGGCCCCCAATTAGCGTCGTACGACAACAGGGGGTTTCTCCGCGTGGAAAACTTCAAATTCGACCCAGCGCTACTTCCCGGCCGAACGACACTCAAACTGCATCCGTCACTGCGAATGGTTAGGGACTCATTTTGTAAAAGTTGTCATCATTATTCACTTTTTTCATTGTTTCTCGTTTACTTAGGTTTAGGAGCGCCAACTAGAGCTTCTGCGGCAGCAAGTGCCGTTCCAACTAGTCAACAATTAACATTAGCAAATGGCCAAGTCGTGAATGTGCAAAATTTTCAGCCTCTTCTTTTTGATAGCACTTCAGGACTCTTATTAATGCCAAACGCCGGTATTTTTTCAACGTATCTAATATGTTGGAAACTCTAAGTCTAAACTAATCCTTGTATTAATTATCCTAACATTAACATTCTGTTTAACTAGCAGGGACTACGACTCAGGTACAAGAATCCAGCGGGTCAACTGGTACAGGCCACGCAGTAGGAACAAACATCACCGCTTCCCGCAGTATCACAATACAAAGTACATCTGGGACGCAAATACGATCTCGTGGGCACACTGCAAATCAAAATAGACCCATTTCGACAAATTCCTCTGCATCAACTTCATCATTCACACCTAAAATTATTTCCTCAAGCTCTCTCACGGTCCGACCATCTGTAAATTCGGGCGGTACTCCAGCCAGGTACCCAGCTGCCAGTGCCAATCTACGACCGGTTTCAAATACCGCCGTCCGACCCAGGGTAGGCGCTCCTGCCCCACTTCGGGCAGTAAATTCCGGTTTGACCCGGCCCGTATCACCAGCTGTCCCCAGTCGAATTTCTCCAGCCATACTTAATAGGCCTACACTTGCCACCGGGAGCCGGACTACTGCTACTTCAGTGAGTATTAACAGATCACCAACTCCGACAATAACACGAGCTCAACCTCCACAAAACTTGAGCAAACCCTCAACTCAATATCCTACTAAACCACGCCCAGCAATGCCAAGTGGTCGTGCAGCGCCAGCCTCTGCCCCACAGATTGAAACTACTAATACTATCAATGGACCACAGGCAGAGAAAGATTCTAATAATAACAAAACGTTTCCGTCTCTTGTTGTCGTTATCAAACCATGTCTTGGAGATAAAATAACGAGACAAGTCCTAAATGCCGCAAGAGCCGAACTAGGTAGTTAGCCTTAAACATCGTGTTCATGATGTTAGTTATTCCTTGCGATAGACGTTTATGCATATCTTTTATTTATGATTTATGATATATAGATGCACGGGTAAAGGCACTTCTCCTCCACTCTCCTGCTAAGCTAACCGAGTGGCTAATGCAACAAGGACTTTTACGTCTAGAGCACAGATGCTTGCTTCACATGACAGCTGACAGGGAAAATATAAAATACAAACTGGGCATGTATTCGGACGGTGGGAAGCAACCATTTAGTGGTGGATACGTGTGGATTACAGAATGTTGCCCTGATGCCCAAATATCTGTGTTCCATGGATCAATTTTTGAATCGGCTGTGTATACTCCGGGAACCATAATGAAACTGATATATCACTGGGCCTGCCAAACTTCATCACAAAATGTGTTACAATGGGTCAAAGTAAGAAATTGAACTTGTGTGGACTTTCTGTTGTTTGTTATTTAACTTATTCCTAATCGTAGGTGAGCAGCTACTACTTGAAAAACTTTTATACTCTCCTTCGAAGCTGTTGTGTAGCAGCCCTACATGAGTATGCGCCAATGATGGGCGGTCAAGACAAGTTTGTAGAAGTTGGCATTATAACCCTAGGAACTCCCTTAAATCAAGTTCAACCGAATCACAAACCAATTAAAATTGAGATTGTGGGTGTATTCGATCCTGCAGGGAAAATAGTTCGAATGAAAGTAATCAATCCTCTTGGGGGTGCCAATGCTAGTACAACACAGAGCAGACTTCAGCAGATATTGTGGCCTCTAAAAAATTGGGTTGACAAGGAATCAACTATTCTTATCGACAATTCCATTGACAAGGTGCGGGCTAACCCAACTGGGTAAATTTATTCTACAAGTCGTCTCAATTTTAACTGAATTTTATTTATTTTGAGCAGCATTCTCTTGCCGAAATGGGTTTTAAATCAGTAATTCAATCGAAGATTATCCCAAGCGTTGGAAGTGGTATACAACAAACAAATGCCAATGTCATGAACTATCTCAAGCATATTATTCCGAAAATGTTCCAGGTTTGTTACTTTGTTACAAGACCATTGGATTTTTTCCCTATTGTGATGATAAAGTTCTATAGTATCTTTAACTTTTTTTATCATAAAAGAACACACTGTCGGTCCTTAGTAAGAGCCTCATACAACAATTTCTGGACGAGCTCTCTTGGAGGGAGTTATGGGGGTCCACTTCCGCTGCTGCATTTGACACCATGATTCATCATCTCGTTCAAATGACGAAATGGGAACTTGGTACTCAATTAATATTTCATTACTGAAATGAGTCGTGTAACAATTATTTCAATTTTCTTTTATTTAGACGAAACGCTTATTTCGAGACTGAACAAGATCTCCCTTAACCCATTTGCTGAGTGGTCATACTCTAAGGCTCTAACTCCAACAGGTATTGACATGCTTCCAGATAGTATTCGTAGTGCAGGAAGTGGAATGCCTACGTTAGAATCATATGCAGCTTATGTCCAAGCGAGCAATGGGTATTCTGGCTCGGGGCCGAATTCTCCTAGCACAAGTAAGTTACGTAAAAGAAAACAGTAAAAGTAAAATAGAGGATTAAAACTACATCAATTTTAGCAGACACATCTCACGCAAATGTAACCGGCAAAAGAAAGGGAGATGATGCAATGAACAGAGACGATCTCAGGCAATACCTCAGTAGTAGAATCAATGACAACAAGGTTTGTATCAACCTCTTCGGCTATTATTATGCTGAAGCAAAACTTGTGTCGGAGAGGACTACGGTCGCTCCTTTTCCAACAAATCTCAAGGTGGTACTTTGTACTTATTTTCATGTCACTTATATTTGATCATGACTTGAATTGATTTTATTATATTTTCTTTACACTTTCTCAGTGCCCGTTGTGTTATAAAGGATTCCTTACAAATCAAGAGATTGTTAGGCACATTGCAAGTCATGTCAATTCTGTCGGTAGAGCATCCGCTCAAGTTGTGTACTGCGAATTCTGTCTCAAAGAAATAGGAAACCATTCTCTGTATGCAACGCACTTGTCCGAGGTACGCTTCCGGAGTCAACCACGTATTTAGTCCATAAAACTAATTATGCATTGCCTCGAATTCGGATTATCATTTACTAAACGAAACAAAATGGTTCCTTGTCATTAGCAAGAAAACCAAAGTTATGGTTATGGCCGTTCTCGGTTTAGGCTTCTCGGTATTGACATGCTACCAACAAAATAATTTTTGATAATTTAGGTCCACAAGCAAGAACATGTCTCGTTTCCCTGTTATATCTGCCTGGAGAGCTTCCCAAACAAGACTACACTGATTCTTCACATGTGGCAGACCCATGAGAAATTAGAAATGCCATACAAATGTGAATGCTGTAACTATAAAAACTCCAGGCATCACGAAGTTGTAGAACATTTTCATAGGGTACATCCAAAATCAAACCAAACGTAATTGCTTACTAATGTATTAATAGGAATAAATTGTTAATCGTATAATTGTAGGAACATGGCGGATCTGATCAAGTGTTGTGTCCAATTTGTCTCAAAGTTTTTACAATTCGCGGTGCGGCCGACATTCAATGTATCGTAGTACATCTGCAAAGTCACAGTGGAAAGAAGGGGAAGAAATGTGGACAATGCATTCTAAATTTTGTTGGAGAATTCGACATTAGATCGCATGCATTTTGCGGAGCACATTCATCATCGAACACAGCCAAAACTCATTCTTCGCTCCGTTCACTCCAGAGTAAAGAAATACTCATGCCTGTTCCACCTAAATTTACAAAGACAAAGTATTTCCCACCATCAAGTAAAAAGGCGAAACTTTCCCATCAGACTTCTTCAAGGCCGAAAACAAAGGAAAAGCCTTCTCATCTTGCACACCTGGAGAAAGGTACGCTGTCTATCGAAAGTATGAAGTTTTTTACTCATGCAGGGGAGGATCCCAATGAAGTTTATAACTGCTTGGAGTGTAAAAGCGATGTGCTTACGCCTTATCATTACCCGTAAGTGATTTAATATATTACGTTTTAGTAGCAAAACATAATGCATTTACACTTTTTGTAGTGGTTGCTTGACTTGTGCGAAGTGTACGTTCAGTACTTCATGCGCTAAGAGTATGTGGGCTCACAACAGAAACAACCATCAAGTAGGCCGAGCTGCTAAAGGCGTGGGATCAATGTATACGAATCTAACTAGTAACGTGCCTATAAAATGTGAATGTGGTGCGCGACCTGAAAACTTTAAAGATATAAGTAAGTAAAGTAACCATAAGTAGCGTTACTATTTCTTCGATCCAGCTTTTTATCTCGATGAATATTTTTCAGTTGCTCACATTACCCATTGTGGGAATCGGACAGGAACGTTACTCCGGAAGGGTGAAGAAGGCACAGGGTCGGATGATGAAAATAATTCCGTCAAGGGAAATGAGGACATGAAGAGTTAGTTGATTCCGATAAAGCTCAATTGGAGAATTTTTAGCTGTGGACATTATGCTTTCGCGAGTGTAATACTTGTTTCGTCCTTGAGCGGTTGTTTAATTTCATCTAATATATATATACAGAAACTTGGGCTAAGAAATCTTCAATTAACTGTCAATTAATTTGACAAAGCTCTTTTCTTGTTGACATCTTTATATGTAGTAATTTAAGTTAAAATAAGCTAATTAAACTAATTGTTGAGGTACGTATATAAATAAATTGATGTTCCTATTTGTGAGGTTGAATTGGGAATTACGAACTATTGTTCGTTCTCTAGTAGTTTAGAGTCGAATTAAAAGTTAAGCTTCTTGTTCAGGTAATTTATTAACTAATTTAATAATTAAATTCAAAAATTAATTTTATTAAGTTTGATTCAACAAATTCTTTCCGTTTTATAGACACGACCAAGAGAGAGACCGAGGAGATGCAAAGCGATTTGTGAGGAAAGAGGGAAATTATATTTTCAAAATTATTAAAACATTAAAACAGGCACTTTAAAATTATCTTTCTCAATCAAGGAAAAACGAAAACATTAGCATTAATTTCGAGGTAAATTAGTTAATTGTAAAAGCGGTGGACCACATACTGATTTGAGCATTAGACCTCTCGTGACCGTTTGACCTTCAGCATGAGTGAACGAAAGAAAACTTGGACAGAACTTCGAGAGGAAGTGCGAGGAATCCGACGTTGGCTCTGGGGACTCTCGTATAGGCTCCCTCATTCATTTGCGATTCGGGAAAAGGGCAACGGGAATTACCGTGTCTACTTTATGTCAAGTCCTCCCAACTCCAAGGACAATTCGCTGTATGCTGTCGATATCCCCAAATTGGCTCCACCGCTCTCACCAAGTCAGTCACCGACCCTCACTTACCCATGGATGCAGATCCTAACTCCGGAGTTTCAGGTTCATAGCAAATGCAATTCACTTAAAATGGGTCCTGGGGAACCAAGGCATCAAATAACTGCGCCATTTTAGACGTGTTTAGTCATATTCTTCGAGGACTTCGAATCAAAATTTGAGATGATTTTTCGTGGCACTCCACCACCCTCAACCACAAAACGTCCTATGCTTTGTACTTGTTCACGAATGTTACATTATGTTGTATTATTATTATAACTTAGGGTTCTAGCGGTTCTCCATCTAAGGAAGAGGAATTGCAAATGGAACGTAAGCGTATGACCCCATCCGGAATTGCCGCCTACAACTTTCATAGTCCATCGGCAACATTTCTTTTTAATGCATCTACAATGCTATTCACATGTACTGATTCAGATACTGTAAGCATTGAACACTATTTTAAGTGACTTAAATATTAATTTAATTTCCGATTCACTTTTTATATACGTACAAAAAATTGTTAAAGGTACCTTACGGTTACGATTCCAAGTCTGATCGTTCTTGTAATTTTAACAAACTATACTTTTACGCAGAAAGAGCTTCCACTCATCGCGACAGAGCTGCCTCACAACTTGACTCACCAAGGGCTACCAAGGCTAAATTCAGAAATGTGCCCGCAAAATCCTTTGCTTATAGCATATGTCACCAATGGAGATATTTTCATTCTCGGACGATTTGCGGAACCAACTGAGGTTCAGTTGACATTCACTGGTGTAGGAAATTCTTGTTCCTCAGGACCTAGAGCAAAAACTGCTGGATATCCATCTTATATTATTCAGGAAGAGTTCAACCGTTTTCAAGGCTTCTGGTGGAGACCTACGTCGGAAAGTAAGTGATTTCACAAATGAATATAACTGGGAAATTAGAATTCGACGGCATAAAAATCCTTTCGTTGCGGGTTTTTTTTAGATGGAATTTATCAAATTCTTTACGAGGAAGTAGATGAATCTGAAGTGGGCTTAGTTAGTTTACTCACACCGCCTGGAGCTGAACGAGAAGAATATAGATTTCCAATTCCTGGCTCACCAAATGCCAAGTCCTTATTAAGAATTGTACAATTCAGAGTGACCGATTGTGGAGTTGAAGATATTGAACTAATAGATTTCTCATATCCACTTTCAAATTACTTTCCTCTTTCCGAGTACATTGTCAGAGCTGGATGGACTCCGGACGGTCACTTGTAAGGCCATAAGCGTTTCAATGTTTAGTCCAAACCTAGAACATATTAAATTTAGTTGTCTACTTCTTCATCTTAAGCGTCTGGGCGCAGTTGCTGGACAGGGAGCAAGAGTATCTTCAATTGGTACTTATTAAGACGCCATCTGCAGTCGATGATGGAAGGACACCGCCGCCTTATGTTATATACAACGAGATTGCATCTACCTGGATAAATGTAAGTAAAATCAAATAAATGTTCCTTTTCAGTGTAATTAATGTAGAGAAAATTCAAGGTGCATGACATTCTTGAGTTCTTTCCCTATGATGAAAATGAGGATGCCATTGAGTTCATATGGGCCAGCGAAGAATCAGGCTTTAGACATTTGTACAGAATTAAGTCTGAACTCTGTCACCCAGTCTGTCTTCCAGATACGTCATTAGACAATGAGAATCCTCGTAAGCCAAGTGCAAATTTTGAGAAAATTAACCCATGTTATAGAACTTTTTTTTTTCTAATAATCCAGCTATACGCCTCACTTCAATTGTTACGCGGAAAATTCAACTAACCGGTGGGAAGTGGGAGGTAATTAACACGCCTATTACCGTTGACTTCGAAAGACGCCTCGTGTACTTCACTGGACTTATGAACAGTCCCTTGGAAAGGCATTTATATGTCATTTCTCTTGACGGAACTAAGGATGACGGTTCGCCAGAAAGACTGACTTCTCTTGGAAGCTCTAATACTGCAGTCGTCTCTTTAAATTATGGTTTGGTAGTTGTCACTTATTCTAATATAACGACACCACCAAGGTGTCTTGTCACCAGACTTATCTACAACTCAATTAACCCGTCCATTTACACTGACGTACGACTTCAAGCGGTTTCATACTTACACGCAACAACAGGTAACTGTAAAGTTAAAATAAACATCAATATTATTCAATTCAGCTACAAAGCACAAATTTTCCTCCCCATCTTGTAATTTAAATGTACTTGTACTTAACTATATGTTTTTAATAATTTTTATTATATCGCGTCCTAGTTCCAGCGCCTGACCCAGAAATTCCTGCTCCATTGATCTTGACGCACGAACTTAGCTCTGGAGAGACACTGTATGCAATGGTGTATCGTCCGGTAAATTTTGATCCAACTCAAAAGTATCCCACAATTCTAAACATTTACGGTGGTCCCGAGGTACAACTCGTGTATAACTCTTACAAAGTGAGCGTAAGTGAATAAATTGGTTTATGTTCTATAAAAATTTGTTACAATTTGTTTTTCTTGTTCTTAGGGATCTGGTCAGTTGTGGTTACACTTATTAGCGTCTCAGGGTTACTGCGTTGTTTCGATAGACTCGAGGGGCTCAAATCACAGAGGAGTGGAATTCGAAAGTTATATACGTCACCGTATGGTAAGAAAAACTGAAAAGACATTATTTTTTTTCATTTTCTTGCTAACTTTTTTATTCTTCTTGTATTGGTACATAGGGCACTGTTGAGGTGCAAGATCAAGTTGAAGTCCTGACTGTTTTAGCTGAGCGGTTAGGCTTCATTGACATGGACCGCATTGGAATCTATGGGTGGTCATACGGAGGCTATCTCACACTTATGGGGCTTGTACAATTCCCAAAGTTATTTAAAGTAGCTGTCGCGGGAGCTCCCGTGACGTCTTGGGATCTGTACGACACGGGTTACACAGAGAGGTACATGGGCCTCCCTTCTTGTAATGCGAATGCTTACCAGCGGAGCTCAGTGCTGTCCTACGTCCATCTTTTTCCAGATGAGGAGAATCGCCTCCTCATTATTCATGGTCTTGTAGACGAAAACGTGCATTTTACTCACACAGCACAATTAATAAATGCTCTTGTAAAAGCAGGAAAGCCACACAATCTCCAAGTAAGTCTCATAAATTATTTTAAGTATCGGGTGCCGTGTTTTTGGCCAGAAAGTCAGGAAATCATAGAAATACTTTGACAACTAGGTCTATCCGCATGAAAGGCACAGCCTAAGACGACTAGAAGCCAGTGAACATTTTGAGACTACGCTTCTCAGCTTCCTTTACCGAAATTTGTAACCACGGGACAAACAGATAAAGAAGACCATGCCTCAAAAGTATTTTTAAATTGCTTGTTATTTCTTCAAAAAATTGACACGCTTTTCATTGACTTACGCTCCGACGCGACGTTTCTACATTATATAAAAGAAATAAAAAAAAGTATACGTGCCTAATCCTATTTTGTGACTAGAGGTGGCACTTGGATGACCCGTTATTTGCTCTCATTCAGAAGTTTGTATCATAGTCGGATCTCCTGCGTGTACTCGAGTCTTTTCCAAAATGATGGTCATAACCTTGCCACTCCGTCTTCCAACTATCGTATATATTGTAACCTTCCTTGCTCAAGCTCGACCTTGGACCTGACCCAGAGTGCAAGTCAAGTGTGCGCTCCAAGTGACTCTCGTCCCAGGCATCGTCCATGTTGTAGAGATCCTCTCGATGGCGGACAGAAGACTCTTGACTCCCCAAGCTTCTTTTGTTGAACTCGTTCAACATTTCTTGCGTCAGAGAAACACCGCTCTTCTTCCCACTCTTTCTTTGTTTGCTGACCATCTGAAAAATTGGTTTGAAATCATTGATTGAGAATACTGGATATGCTTGAAAGGAACTTACAAGCGTCACTGCGAAAATAATTACAAAAAGGAGGGAAGCCAGGCTAATGACAATAACAGCAATGCCCCATTGTGGAATTAGAGCCTCTTCAAGGTCGCCTGTTACACTTTCACTCTCAAAAGTACGGGCTAGAATAGAAGCAAGAATATAGTTTTACAACAATACAATTCATTCGTATTTAATTTGAAAGTTTAGTAATAGAGTAATCATTTAGCTGCTATTTAGCACACCTTTGAAGTCAGTAAAGCGTGGGTCGATCGTATAGCGACCTAGCCGAAGTCTGTTTTTATCAAACGATTCATCTCCCTGGAGTAGAGCGGAGTGGAATAGAGTACGAATCTGTTCTGAACTGATCTCTCTGTCCACATTGTCCAACAGGAGGAAGTAGTCTACTACAACGCTGCCCTCACTAGGCGTAAGAATAATTAAGAATAGACTAAAGAACTTTTGTTTCGTTATCAAAAGGTGGTATTATTTTTTACTTGAATGCTTCTATTTCGATGGATCGGTAAAATGGCGCTAGTCCGCTTGATCGATAGGCTCCGTCCAACTAAAAATTAGCGGGAATTGTTTTGTAAAGCATATAACTTCGTTCGTTAATTTGTAGTTACTAGGCTTACCTCTCGCTTCACAGTGTTTTCAAGATGCTTCCATTCTTCGGTGTTGATATCTGCATATTCTGGTTTCCATCTAATACCGCCCGTTATACGCAATGTTGCTTCCATTTTGCATATAGGGGATTCACAAATCGTAACAGGGCTTCTTTTTGGCGGGGCTAATGTTGTGGTAGTTCGTTGAGTCGTCGTGGGTGGCTCCGTGCTGGTCGTCTGCGTCGTTGTGGTGGAGCTTGTAACCGGTGATGGCAGTGGGGTAGTAGAGACGGTTGGCCAGCCAGTGAATTCTGTCGTTTTTCTTAAAAAAATAATAGAAAAGCATTAATCCTGTTTCTTGAAAAACTTCGATTTGATTTCCAAAATGGTATTAGCATTTTACCTAGTAGGCCACCCGGATTTCAGGGCCACTTTTGGCGGAGCAGGCGTCTCCGCCTTAGGTGGTTCTGAAACTGTAGGTCTCACTGCCTTGAACCCTCCTGGTCGAGTAGGAAAAACTACTTTTCCGGGTGAGGGGACTGTAGTTGTGGAGGCCGACACAATAGGTGTGGCTGTGCTGGAGGTGGGCGGAGCTGGAGTGGAGGACGCTTCATTGCTTGGTAGTTTGTAATCAGGCGGAAGTAGACTCTTTCCCTTGTACCCAGTAGGGAGTAAAAGACTTATATCTTCTTCGAATCGGATCTTATTCATCAATGCCTGAAGTGGGTCAATTGGAAGTGGGGCCTGTGTAGGAGGAGCAACCGTGCTTGTCGAGGGTGCCGAAGTTGTAGTGGTCTTTATGGTCGTACTTGGTGTGCTGGTCGTTGTCGTTGACACCGTGACAGGGGAAGCCGTTGAGAAAACATAACCTTTTGGCAGGAAATTTTGACTTAATACTTCTTGAAACTTTATTTTTGGTATCAAACTTTGTGTTGAAGGTGGCTTCTTATAGTTTGCTGGTAAAAATTTTGAAACATCTTCAAATTTGATTCCATCTGCAGAGGATGTGGTAGAGCTGGGCGGAGCTTGTGTTGCAACTTCGTTCAAAGGAACAAGCTTCGGCTTAATAACGAATTTTGATTCCCGAGCAGAGGACGAACTGGAATCATTTTCAGTTGGGAGCGTCAGCGATGACATTGCAGTTAAATTTGGTGCGCTGGCAGTCTGCGCTGAGACCACTGGTGATGCGGGTGGGAATGCTAAGGCCACAAATGAGCTTGGTATGGTCACAGCTACCTGTGGCGTGGGCGGAGTTGGATTGAGCCGACTGCTGACACTTCGCGTTGTGGCAACTGAGATGACAATGCCCGATTCGGGACCGAGAGACCGCGGGGCTGGAGTGGAAGGGTGCTGGGAGGCGGAGACAGAGACGCTGACCTTGGTCTCGATGTCTTCATTTCTGGGCGGAGCTTCCTCTTCCTCCGCCCCTTCCTCATAAACGTATTCATACTCCTCTTCGGCCGGTGCCTCGGTCGACGAAGTCTCTTGCGAGATTCCAGGAATTATTCTGCAAATAATCCCTCATTAGCTTACGCCCAGTTTTAAATTAACTTTAAAACCTAATACATATAAAAGAACTTCTTTCAGTTTCGAAGCTTTAAGGAATCATTACCGTGATATTTGGGCATGCAAATCCGCGGGCCTCTTGGTTGAGGTACTCAGCGTGAAGCGCTCTCGATTATTTGCCAAGGCATTTGTCCTTGCAGCGTTCGATAAACTGGGCAAGTTGACATTCCCGTTGTTTACACGCCTTGCCTGGAGCGCGTCGAGAAGAGAATGATGGTGTAGTTGTGGAGGTCTCGGAGGGTAATGTTGGTAGTCTGGCTCATCATAGTATTCGTAAACGTATTCGGCTTCCTGAGTAGAAGAGCTGGGCGATTCTTGGCTGAGCGGGGGGCGTGACTCTCCAACTCGGCTCCTCCTACTCAACTCTCCGATGGATCCAACGCCTGTTCCAGACACAAATTAACTTGGGATGAAAAGCCGTGGCCAAATA
>JAQFYP010002504.1:0-12579 GCA_034694865.1 Bilobella braunerae | reverse complement strand
GTTTGTCCTCTGGTAGTCATTAACTCTGTTGTTGAAGTGCTCCTCTTCTTTTGTTGCACAGAGGTCTTGATATATTTGAAATATACTACAACCAAAAACTTGCAGTTGGATATCTCGGTCTCCACACTATAGAAGTACGATACTGTAAAATAAATAGTCACAATACGTGGAAAACTGGAAACAATGTAAATTTATGTTTCAACTTCTTCTTGTAAAAAGAAGACTAGCTTTGTTTTGACTAGCAAAACCGTTACTAGACATGAGCCTTCAAGTTTTTAAGTTTAAGCTTCATGTTAAACTGAGTTATGCATCCTAAAAGAACTTAGAAGCATACTCCCGTCGTCGGACGGGTTTCTTTGCTTGTTGTATAATAAACATAAAATTCAACTAAAAATCTTAAATGTAAACTTTATATCTGAAGTTCGTAAACATAAATATGTGAATTGATGTTGATTTAAATTAAACTTAATACACAGATCCGAACACAAGAATTTGAACTTCAGCGTGGTAGGTTCGATTTGAGACTAAAAATGGAAACTAAATTAGACTAAAAAATAATAATTTTTTTTTCGAAATCTCTTTACACATGAACTCAGCATGTCCAGTAATTTGTTGATGTAATGTCCAAGTGTAAATCCAACTGTGGTTCAAGACAGCATTCAAAGTCATGCAGAAAAACTAAAAATCAAAAGGAGGACCTTTTGGTTAGGTTAGGTTTGCTTCAAACGTTTAAAAAGTACAGAAAACCAACACGATCATCAAAATTTATTAAAATCAATTTCTAACGCTAATTGGACTGCGTGAAAGGGTGCGCAGACAAAATCTACAAAGTCCAGCTTTGTACTTAAAAAAAAATATTTTTACGCTTCCGGAGGATTTAGAACGTTTGGAACAAAAAAAATCAGTTAAGACTAATCGTTGAATAATGTCAATAATTCATTTGAATATTGATTTTTTTTAAATTTTCTATAGAAACTTAATTTAAGTTTGTCTAAAGTAAATAATTACCTAGGACAATTAAATCGCTAAAACACAATTTCTAACTAGTTAATTAGATTTAACAATTATAGTAAAAGTCAAAAGTAAGTTCATTGTGGTTAACGATAAAAAATTAAATCTTGTAAAATTATGTTTAGTTGTAAAGTAATGGCTTTTAAGTAAGGTTTTGTTAACTGCCTCTGTTTTATTTTTTTTGCGGGTTTGAATTTAATAAAAATTCCCAGAGTATCAGCACTATTGTCACCTACTCAAATTTTAACTTAAAAAGAATTATCTTTCATAACATAATTCTTAAAAAACCTCGTATAGAATATTTTAATGTTTCATAAGCTCCAATAGAATTCCCTGGCTTCTGTGGTACTTTTCACGTACACACATCTCCACACAACACAATTTATTTTTCATTTTTTAACATGGCATCGGATTAAGCAAAAAAAAATTTAAATCCTGCTGAAGGCTTCACATATGTAGGTGACATTGAAATTCTAACTTTTAGAAATTTTTCTCGGTTTGATTTGTATCACTGCTTAGTTTAATTGAAGGCTTTAGTACTAAACAATGTAGTTAATACTAGAAAACCAACATGTTTATTTTAATAAATAATTTCTTTATTTTTCATAAAAACTCTAAATTTTTAAGAGTAACGCTAAAACTTGAAAACTTGCCGCCTTTATTAGTAAGAAAATCCACTGTGAGTTACTTGGATATATATCATATGGATACATTTTAAGTCTTAATTGCAAACCCCATTTCTGAAAAACCCATTATATTTTCTTGGAAATTATGTAAATCGAATTGAATCAAAGGTTTTTTTTAAAGAATGGTTCTATATAAACCGATAGGTTCAATGCAGCAAAATACATAACTTCTCTTTTTTAAATCTTCCCTACAACAATATGAGCACCAAAATTTATTTGGTTGCTTTCTGTGCTCTTTCCATCAACATGTCGGTGTGTTTTGCTGTAGGAAACGTAAGCTGCATATACCACATTTGAATAAGCGTATACTTAATCCTCCTAACCATATATTTGCACTTACTAGAGTCCTGTGCACTTTGAAGTGGAATACGAACCAGAAAAATTCGTACAGCTTTTCGGTGTCCAACTTAGCAATTCTGGGTATGACCCTTCTGTTCTATATATGTTGTTAATAACGTTTTTAGTAGATGTTGGTGTAGTAGAAACGTACTGTGTTTTACTTAAACGATAGCATCCAGTACTTTAACGTTTTACGTTTTTTTTAAGTAAAAAAAATCGTTTTACTCATTTCTAGCACGGCTAAAATAACCCAAATAACCTGCAATGAAGCTGTAAAATCAATAAGTGAATGGGGAAACTTTCTTCAAGACGAGTTTGGAAGTTCGGTTCCCATGAGGAACGAAATTGGGATTTGGCAACTTCACGAAGTCTCCGACGTGCTTCCGGACTCATTTAAAATTAAGTATAAGAGAATAAAAATGGATTGACTTGTTGACATGCTTATTTTTTAAAAACAAAACTTTGCAATTTCAGTAAATTGGGTCTTAATTTCATCTTGAATTTTCATCTGTTGCAAAAGAGTGAACGTAAAGAAAAGAGCCTCGGTATTTGTTGGAAAGTTTGTTTAATAATGTTTCTTGAACTTTTGCGTTGGTCATATTGGGCGTTGAAGAAAACTGATAAATCACTTGGGAATAGGAATTTCAATTTAGTGAAATTTTAACTACATTTGTTTGTGTCAATATTAGTTTAGTTTTGTGAGATAAGTCAAAACGATTGGAATTGATCACCGTATTCACATCCAAGGTAAAGTCCTTCTGACCTACTACAAACGAGACTTGTGGGTAAATGGCAGAAGGTATAAACTAATAGCAAACACCCGCAGCACTAAATTTTGTTTAAATATTTTTAAACATAATTACCAATTACTGTGCTGCAAAGAATGGTAAAGACGACTGTAAAGAGCCTCTTTGGCATACATAACTCCCAGTAGAGTAATTTACACAAAGAATTAAATGTGAATAAGAAAATTAGTTTCATAAGTTCAAATTGAACGACTCGGCTTCAGTCACGTATTCAAATTTCCATTTCAAAAACATTTTAAATTTTTACAGCCGATCTCCCGCAATGCTAAAATTCAATTTAGTAGTATAACAAGGAAAAGGATTCATGTTTGTGAAGACAAACATTTGTACCGCTAATATGTGAAAATTGTAAAACCAAAATTTGACACAAGCCTATCCAAATAATATAAAACCTGCCCGCGGATTTTTGAAACCACAAGAAATCACTTTAGCAAATACTTTCTTTGTTTTCCAAGTGCATGCAAAACTTACAAAATCAATTGCTGGCCAAGAATGCAGTATTTTAATTTGTTAAGTTAGCTGACATTAATCGTAACATGTTATCGTTCAGTAAAATTTTGCATAACTCAGGCATAAATTTCTTACAAACAACAACTAACGAAAACTCGTTAAAAAATTTTGGGGAAAAGACCCAAGTACAGTTTTGTATATCGTGTTTTTAATTGCATGCTATCGATTGTACCTTTGGTATTGCTTTTCACTCATTCTAAACATTAACTAAATTTTACTTCAATTCCTCACCAGCTAATGGTGAAATTTTAAACGCAAATGCAATCCCACAGCCTGTGAATTTGTTGCAAATTGCAAAATTCCAATTGGACCCTCAAAAGACCCGTTTTGTTTCGGAGTTGTTAGGCTAGACTCCGGTTTCCGGTTTTGTGTTTATTAACATGACCGGAACTGACGAGAAATACGCTCGAGGGAGAAGTGATGATTAGACAGTAATTAAAAAGAAAGACGCACAATTTTCAATTCTTTTTTCATTTTTCTAATTTTTATCAAATTTTATTTTAATTGAGCTAATTAATATATTGTCCAATCCTGATGGAGATTCAGTATCAGAGGGAATGTGTTAATGTTTTGAAATGTTCTATCGTTATCAAAGATTGTTCACAATTTTGGTAGGAAGTTATACCTATAGTTATGTCTAAATCAACTAAAATTTTGCAAAGTTTTGGAGTGCGATTGAATTTTCAGAACTAGTTTTTACAAGACTTGCGCTTGAAATTTTGTATACCACCTTTTCAAACCTAGTTGCTCTAGTGGCTTGGTTAGGCATTGGCTGGCTACTCTTGGCGTGATTCCGCTAAGAACCTATAGTTTTATATTTCTTTTTGTATGAAACTCTAGAAGCTTCTCAATGCAAGTATGCGATAAAGTCCAACTGAACACAGGACGCTCTTTGGTGTAATAAAATGTACGGAGACTAAAAAATTAAGACAATTTGGTTCCCCAATAACTTTAATTGACATTGGCAAATTGCATTCATGTTTAGCATTGCTCAAAATAAAAATTGGATAAAAAAGACTAGTAGTGGACTAGCTTACCAGAGGTTGTTGTTCACAGCATCCAAAGAAAGGTGCTCTTTTTTTTCTAAAATATATCCCGCCCTTCGCACTCAATATTGATTTTAACAAATCGAAAAATCCTCCTTACTCCTTAAAATCTCTATGTTGGAAATGTGTTGAAATTGCTCTGGTCAATTCTGCAGATATTTAAAACCTAGTAAATTCCAACCTCTGAACTCCGTGCTTTTAGTTAACTGCAGCCCTCATTTATTGCTCTGAAATAAATGACCAACATGAAAAGCAAAGTGACAAAAGTACCAAAAAAAGGAAATGGTTAGTTTGATTATCTTCCAATGGTCTGCGGTTTATTTGCAAATCAACATTAGCCTATCATTTGCCAAGTTGGCCTACCATACTCACTATGGAAGCATCTATGTGCTGTTGTTTCACAAGTTCGAATACAGTGAAGCTCCGTATTCAACGAAACCTGAATAATGTTTGTTCAAGTATTCTTTTATTGCATCAAAACAGATGAACATGAAGTATAAGAATAATTGTAGAATTAATTTTCTTCACAATCTTAGGTGACCTTACTCATCACTCATTTTTCCATTTTTTAAGTAGCGGAAGCGTAGCTAAAGCTACTTTATGTTTTCGCAATGTCCGTCCGTCCGTCCGAGTAGAATTTATACCTCAGGAACTACTCAACATGTCTTTCATATCCGACCCAGTTCAAGTTTATTTAAGTTTGACCGGAAGGGACCCTTTTGGGGTTCAAAGGTCAAAATCAAAGAAATCATTCTATAACAACATGAAAAATGAGCTCCACAAAAGTTGTTCCTCTTAACTAAGAGAACAACAATTGTATAGGACACTTTTCTCTGTGGCCTCAAAATCACTTTTCAAGGTCAAATCCTACTTTTGCATGAAACAAAAAATTATGCTCTTTTAAATGACCCCAGTGCCGCCCTTGACCGAGAAATGACCCATTGACCTCAAAATGACTTTTCAAGATCAAACCCTACTTCTGCATGAAACAAAAAGTTATTATGTTGTTGATGACCCCAGAGCCTATCGTTCTTTGCAATCCTGAAATTTTTTTTTAGAAAAGATATATTTTAAAAAGTAGTTTGTATAATGCCAAATTACTCTTTTCGGTGTTCTCGTTTACTCTAAAGACATCAAAAAATGAAATTAAAAAAAAAAGTCAATAAAGAAAAGTTTTAGGATGGTAGTTTACTTAAGTATTTTTGGAAAATGAAATTGGGGATAGCTTGTCGGTTTGAGGGGCTGAGGGGCCAGCTTGTCGAAAATAAGGGGATGATGGGATAGTTTGTCGAGCATGAGGGACCACCTTGTGGAAAAAAAGGGGCTGAGGGGCCAGCTTGTCGATTTGAGGGGCTGAGGGGCCAGCTTGTAGGCACCTTCAAATATTAGATACACATTAGCTGCGCAATATCGAGCAAATTGATTTTGTAATTTCTTTTTCTTAAGTCGTTTTTGGGATTGGTATTTTACATTTCTTGGAAGTTTAGAATGTAATTTACGTTTTAAAAATTAATTTTGTGTTTTGTTTTTATACTACCCTAAATTGCATACATGTGTTCAACTGCTAATTATTCCTTCCTAACATATCCACACATTACCCACTCACTTACATGTTGACCATACCCTAAGCGGGAAAATCAAAAATGCTTATTTACTTTAATTAGCAGGACCCAGTGATTTGGGTCCTGCTAGCTAAATTTAAATACTAGCCATTTTACAGTCTCATTTGTTTGCTAAATTTATTATATTTCCTAATAAATTAAAAAAACATAAATTACGATAATAAGTTTACCGATCAAACACCTAAAGCTACAATTCTACTAGCCAAACTCGTCCCACTTTACCTAGAATCTTAACAAAAACAAACACAATATTTGTATGCATATGCGTAATGAATATATACTTCTTTATTTATTAATGAAACTTATTTAAAACTCGTAAAACTAATTGTAGTTATTTTTTGGAAGGCCTTTAGTTTCAACTACGTTTGCAAATGCCATGGTTTAAATTAAACTCCAAGCCACCCGGTCATTTGCATTTCCCAATGTCAACGCTAAATTTAGCAGGTGCTGGACAAAGGCATCCTCCAATTGCGGGGATAGTTTGTGACGTAAAAGGGTCTACGACAAACTCGCCGCTGTCGAAGGTAAAGGGTGCTTCGATGGGACACGAACATTTTCCATTGACGCAACTAAGGCCCCTTACGCAGTCAGAATTTTCTGAGCATGTCCAACCAAGAAGCTTTAGGCAGAATCCATTATAGGACGTCCAACCACCACTACAAAAGCATATCTGCTTTCCGGGAATTAAGTCACCCCTACACGTGGACTCTGCAATGCAACGATTTTCTGTGGTACAATTAGTGCTAGCAAGTGACACACAGTTGCCGTTTTGTTCTACTTGTCCAGTTGAACAGTTTCCAGTTGGATATAGAGTTGACAGCGTTTGAAGGAACTGATCCAAAGTGTCGCAGTTTCCACGTGACAAAAATGACGCAAAGCAAACAATGAAAATGTTTAAGTGTACCATTTTTAGTGGAGAAATCTGCTAGAATGTAACATAAAAATCAGAGATTAAGTTTAATATTATTAACCAAAGCTTAACTCCGCTCACCAGGAGTGATTATCAAATGTTCTTTTTTAAAAAATCTGAAACTGCGGCAGTTAATTAACCATGTCAAGTAACGTTTTTTTTTTAAATAGTCATCGTTTACACTACTCAAAATTAAACAAAAAACTAAACTAAACTAAAAACTAAAGCAACAAACTAGAGAGAATTTTGTCAAATTTCTCTCATTTCTTCTCTTTTCCTGCTCTAAATTGTAGAGGAGTGAGAAGAAACTTGAGAGAAAATGAAATCATAAGGTGCAAATCTCATAAGATTGCAAAATAAAATCTCTCTAAATATCTGTCTAGAATTTTTAATTTTAAGTAGTGCAGAGGCACACTATACATAAAATTTCTTTTGCTTATATAATTTAATGCCAGATTTTCAGATTTTTTAAAAAATACACACCTGAAAGGCACTCCTGGTCAGTCATCAACCCAAATTCAAATAAATTTCAGTACTCTTGCATTCACACATTAATATTAAAATGTACCACACTGATTTACGCCTAGTGAAAGAAAAATTGGGTTTAGAAATCTGGAGTTCTTAAGTTGAAACAATATGTACTATCATATGCAGTTAGTGTTTACATAATACACTGGCATTGAAATTAATTAAATATGTATATAATTAATTTTTGGAATTCTGTTTTAAAAGGATAAAGTTGAAAGATATATAATTGATTTGTACTACAATCTGGTTTGTTTTAAGTATAACCTAGTACTACTGTATTATAACAAACAAAATACAAAAAAATTACCTGTAAAGAATAATGATGAATTTTTTAACTTTAGAAACATCCCGCAAATTACTCATTTATATAACAGTGTTGTTATTTGAATTTTCTATTTTTTCATTATAATTTTACAATAACATTTTAGGCGTAGATGCTAATCTAAGCTAAAAATAAAATCTTCTGCAGGCAGGAACGAGCAAACAAAATATTAGTGTTGCCAATTAAAGGCATATTTTAGTAAACAAAAAAATTTGTTTTCAAGCTTAACGCAAAAGAATAATAAGTTCTGCGCTGTGACAATAATATGGAGAAGGGACGTTTGACTAACATTAAGAAATCATTTAAGGACAATAGAAATTGGACATAAGATATTATTAGATAGATATCTAAATTCACGTATCGCAGTAACGAATGGGCCTCACCTAACGTGTTACGTTATCCGTTATCGGTGCGAAATGCAATGGGGAAAATGCTTTTGCTTGAAATTTTATAAATGAATTTTGTCACTAACTTCAAATATTCCATATATATTAGTAGGATCAGACCTAAATCATGATCCCCAGTGAGCTTAATTGTTAATATAGTTAGTTAATTGTGAATAACAATTAATAAAAATTAAGAAAAACATTTCTTTTCCGTGAATAATTAGGTGGAGTATTAATCCCAATGGTCAATTATGATGATCAGGGAGCCTAATTATTAAAGTTAGGTAATTGTGAGTACAATTACGAGAGTCTTATATATGAGAAATTGTAAAGCTTAATAATCAGAATGAAAATTTCACTTGAGTATTTGCAATTAAATTTGATTAATAATTTTAAGTAAGTTTACTTAGAGTGAAGTTGTGGAAAAGAATTTTGTTACAAGCTTTTATCGGCTACGCCCACCACCCAGAATTATTGTTGACTATGAGTGCCGTGACGTTATGTTCGTTAATGCTCGATTCCGGCAAAGAATTCTAAGTCCCGATTGACATATAATTTGATCTTAAAACAAAACATAAGAAATTGTTATCCAACATTTGAAAAATGATAAGACCAAATTTGCATCGTTTTCAAAAAAAATTAATCTTAACAAGAGGTGCTGAGCAAAAAACGTTAATGTTACTCCCTTTATTGTAATCGGTTGGGGAAGAAGGTAATAGTTCCAAAAAAAAATGTTCCAAGAAAAACTTTGATAAAAAGCTCCTAAACAATTAATAGTCCCAAATGCGTAATAGTTCCAAAAAAAATTGCAAACCACAATTTTTAACTTATTAGGTTAACTTAAGATGATTCTTGACCCGATGTAATTTTATAACAATATATTTTTCTTATAGTTGAGTGGTTTTATAAAATTTATATTTAGAAATTTTATTTTCGGGATTATTTTTGCGGAACTCGTTTGGAACTACTACCTGTTCCGAACAATTTTGCCGGAACTGACGGAACTGAGTTTTTTTTAGAACTATTACCTGGTAGTCGGTAGATATATTGAGAAACGCTAAAGTTATTGAATTTTCAAAAAAAATTATTCAACTCGTACTCTAATAAAATTTTGGAATGCTTACAAAGTTGAATGAGATTGTTAACATTTGCTGTCACATTATAGACAGAAACTATTTTCTATACTATAAAATCGTTCGTCTGTCCGTCCGTCTGTCCGTCTGTTTGACATCGATGCCTGCAAAAACCGCTAGAGCTACAGGCGCCAAATTTTACAAATAGATTGGGTATGCATCTGCGGTGGTTTTAGGCCAAACTCCGGCCAAAATTTACTTCCGGGTTTGGCAGGGTCAAAGGTCAGACGCAACACTGCCCAAAATTTTAGCATAAATTCAACGTATTTTGTTGTTTCTATTTAAGCTTGTTAGAGATACCTGCGCCGTATTTTGCATAAGTGAGGTGCTATGTTTGGATGAATTTGGGTCATATTTCGGTCAAAATTTATTTTCGGTTTTTTTAGGGTCAAAGGTCAAATATAACCCAGCCCAAACTTTTTATGCAATTTTAACGTAATTTGTCTTATCCTATTACTACTGCTGGAGATACCTGCGCCATATTCCGCATATAAGTGAGGTGCTTAGGTGGGGTGAATTAGGGTCAGTTTTTTTTGAAAACTTACTTCCGGTTTTTCCACGGTAAAAGGTCAAATGTTACAATATAAATTTTAACGTATTGTGTCCTATTCTGTTAAAACTGCTAGAGTTACCTGCGCCATATTTACCATGTAGGTGAAGTGCTTAGCTGGGGTGCATTTGGGCAAAAATTTCCGGTCAAAATTTACTTCCTGTTTCTCCAGGGTCAAAGGTCAAATGTCGAAATGCCAAAATTCTAATGTTTTATCCAATTCTGCCAAGACAGCTGGGGCTAGGGCCGCCATATTTGGTACATAAAAAAAGTCTGAAAATGGGATAATATAGGGCTAAACTCCAGGCAAATTCTACTTCCGGTTTTTCCAAGGTCAAAGGTCAAATGTCAAAATGCCCAAATTTTAACGTGTTTTATATAATCTTGCAAAGACCGGTCGGACCAGGCGCACAAAGATGTGTACAATAATGAGCTCTGTAAATGGGGTGATTTAGGCCAAACTCCGGTCAAAATTTACTTTCGATTTTTTTTGGGTCAAAGGTCAAATGTCAAAATACCCTAAATTTAACGTGTTTTATTCAATCCCGCAAAGACCACTGGAACTACACGCGCAAAAATGTGTACATAAATTGGATTTGTGACTGGAATAGTTCTTGGCAAGACTACGGGTAAAATTTGTTTCCGGTAATTCTTGAATTAAATTTCAAATGTCGAAATACCCAAAATTGTAAAGGCATATCCTGCAGAGATCGCTGAAGCTGCAAGCGCAATATTTTGCAAGTTTGCATGTAGTTAGTATCTGGGGTGGTCAGACTCCGGGCAATAGATACTTCGGGTTTCTCAAAGGTCAAAAATTAAATGTGGCTAAGTTAAAGTTTGATACTTTCCGCGTACCATTTTCTAATATTTACTAGTAGAGCTACATGCGCCCTATTTTATAGGAACGAAGGTTGATAACTGGAGTGAATAGTGTCCACTCCCAATTAGAAACTAAGTTTTGATAACATTAAACCAATTTTTTTTAACGGCTATTCTCTTACTGGCTTGGATAACTCCAGATTCTGAGGTTTTTTTTGTAGTGACTGCGGGAATGTTGTTACCACGGGATTCAGCTAACAAGCAAGCGTCGCGAAGCGACGCGGAACAGCTAGTATTATATAAAACATTATTTTTTATGAAAATAAAAAACAACACTAGGTTTAACTTTGCTATTTTTTGCCGCAGCCCACCTACAGATATCCGCGCAGAGGATGGTACCTGCAAAAAAAACACGCAGGTGCAAGTAGGTTGTGTCAAAACTTTGTTAAAAATTTTTTTAGTTTGCAGGTAAGTACGGCGCAGAGGTGCAGGTGTTGTACAGCTTCTAAATTGTTTGCAGTTTTCAATCTACTATAGACTCAATAATGAACACACCAATTACTACTAAGAAAACAGAGTTGGTGGTTGGTGGTGAGGAGTCGTCCGGCTTCTACATCATCAACAATTTCATGGTTGTTTTTAACAAATAAGGTTTGGTCGAATGGTGAGCTGCGTTGCTTTTAACTCGAACGTCGCGGGTTCGAATCGTAGCGTTGGCGGTTTTTTTTCTCTTTTTTACATTGGAGCTTTGATGTGGCTTAAGACCATCGTCAAAATGATTTATTCACTTCCCTAATTGTGATTAATTAGTTAATTATGATTAAACAATTAACAATAATTAACTTTTTGAAATTGAGTTTGACATGTAAATGGGGATTTTTACGTACGCTGAAGCTAATTGTGACCTTTAAATGGCTCAAAATCCATTCCTGATTAGTTAATTGTGAGTAATAACGAACAACAAAAAACTTCTTGAAATTGAGTCTGACATGAAAATATGTGCGCTGAAGCTAACTATGACCCTTAAATTGCTCAAAGTCGATTTCCAAATAGGTAATTAATAATTAGGATTCAAAATTAACTAAATTTAACATTAGGAAATTGATTTGACATGTGTAAAAAAAGACGTTGGCGTACGTTAAAGCTAACTATGACCTTAAAATGGCTCAAAGTGGGCTTCTAAATATAATTAACAGTTAACAATAATTAATAATAATTTAAATACTCCCGTCTTAGGACGGGTTCCTTTGCTAGTAAACTAATAATTTACAAGAAATGTCAATATAGTTTTTTAGGTTAATTTGGACGTTTTTTTTTTTTTAGTTTTTTTTAACAGACTCGAGTGTTCTATTAAACATTAACATATAAGAAATTTTTACTATAAATAATTAAAAAAAGTGTATTGCAATTTTACAATTAGTTTTATTTTTTATTTATTAGTTTTAATAGTTGTACACTGTACGCTGAATGAAGTGCCAAAAATTTCGCGTCCCAGGAGTTTTTATATATTTTTTACTTACTAGTTTTAATAGTTGTACACTGTAAGCTGAATGAAGTGACAAAAGTTTTGTGTCACATCATCAGCGACCGTTATAAGCACATGTGCGGTGACTCGTAAAGTACTGGAATCTAGGACATGTACACGTTCCTGCTGCTGCATTGTACACGGCTTCTCCGGGACATTTGCATATTGAATGAATTTGGTCAAAAGGTGCATACACTGGGCAGTCGCACGTGAGCTTGTATTCGTCAAGCGTACTGTCACCAGGGCAAACGCAATCTACAACTACTGGCTCATAATTTGCAGTTGGCGGGCAAACGCATTCCCCCAGCACTACCGCTAGTGTAGAGTATCCTCCACATGTACATTTTCCGGCATTAACGTTAAAAACCGATCCCGGCAAGCAACTA
>JAQFYP010002503.1:0-12580 GCA_034694865.1 Bilobella braunerae | reverse complement strand
TAAAAGTCTCAACTTTATGTAATAAAAAATGTCATGTGATGTTTGAAATGACAGATAATTTTTGATCCCGCACGTTAACACATGATGATATCCCCTAGAAAACAATAAGCTGTGATTTTGCAGCTAGTAGAAATTTTCATATGCTAGAAACAATCTTTTACAATCACCTTTTTTATATTTAATCTTACACTTGATATATGAGGAACAGGTGGTACCTCATTTTTGAGAAATACCACCCTTATAATATCACATGCTGAATTTGAATGCGTTATGCAAGAATGTTTCTATATTATGCGTGTCGCAACACTAAATTGTATAAATAATATTATAATAATGGTTATTCATAGATTATATAATGTACAATATTAGTATTTCTCTTAAAAAGCTAAATACAGTCAACTGATTTCCATAATACGCTATAATGATTCTGAGCTGAATTAATTTCTTGCTTTATCATTTTTTTTTATTTTTCACTGCACGGTCAGTGCCAACTGATAACTTTGAAAGTTGCTTGGCTGACGCAAAAATAACTTCCACACTTAAATAACTTTAATCTAATTACTATGTATTTTTTTACTTCAGAATTAGGAAGTTAGTAATAAAAGAGACGCAACACTTCTTTGAATTGGCAACATTCTTAAATTTAACTAATTCTATTATTATTTATTATTTCATATTTTTCTATTTTATTTAGAGCCCGTGGCTTCCTGATTTGTTCCAGAGCCATCTAAAAATGCAAACAGAAATTTAATTCTTTAACCAAGAACAAATTTCAATCATTCAATCCAAAACATAGAATGGGATACTTTCCTTTCCCATATATTTGATGTGTATACGTTAATGCCAAACCCTACACCACTACAAAAATTTGCTTGTTGGCCTGGACGTCTTACAGCTGAGAGTGACACAAGACAATCTTTTTAGCGGTAACGACCAAATTTTCAATCGAAAAATGTTTTCACGGCGCATGAGTTGCGAGCAACAGCTTCCTTTGCGGTTACACATGCAAAAAGTTGCAGTATAATTAAAAAATATTACCAAGGCAACGAGTTTGATGTTTAAAAACAAAAAAAATGTGTGTTAGCAGGGAGAGTGGGAATGAGGTGCAGGTGGCGGAAAGAAATCCCACCATTGAGCTAGGATCAACTCGGCAATTTTCTTGCCTGAAAATTTAGAGCAACTAAAATCTTTTCTGCTTACGTAATTCTCCCGGTAACAATTGCTCGTGCGCTTACACCGCAGTCAAGAAACTTTCTCAAAAAATTGCTCGTAGTACTAAAAAAATTTCTCCGTGTATGGCCGGTGTTGCGAGTCCAAGTCTACAATTTTACAAAAATTTCATTGTAAAATACCAAATTGTATCGTCATGGCAACGATTTTGTTTACATGCTAATACAATTTACAAAATACAAAAAGAAATTTTAATTGTGTTCTAAACCGCTCCTAATTGTGCAGAATTGTTTTCATTTTTATCAAGAGTGCATTATTGACATGCGACTTTTTGACCCAAGCTCCGTGACACTATGGTCTAATTGAACCATATCCGATTTCAGTCATTGTATAGTTATGTATATTTATGTATATTTCTCATGCAAAATTTGGTCCCAAACTGACAATTTTTATTTTTTGATGGGGGGGGGGGGGTTCCGCCTTCCCATTTTAATCCCCAAAAAGTTGACCTTGAGCTTTGGCCACGAAGGGTTTGAAGCAGCAACCCTCCTTTGTATTGTCCAATGTGTAACTTGTAGAGAAAAACAAACAACGGTTTCATGTTTTGCAAGGTTGTTAAAGCGCCGTTTGTCTTAGCGACGACGGCGTAATGTGCCTAATAAGATTGTCCCACTCCACCCAAAATGCATTGCAGAAACTAGTCAGAAGATTTGGGGCGTATTATTTATTTGAAATATATTAGAATATTTGAAAAAAAAACTTGGGTTTCTTGTAATTTCATTTTAGCCAATTTAAGAATTAGAATTACTTCTAAACTAATTAGTCACAAAGAAGTCTTCACAGTTGTCCTTGTCCTTAAGGAAGTGCCTTGCCTCTGATCTTCTTTAAGTCCGTATCTTTGTAATTAAAGTACACAGAGGAAAAGGTGTCACGCCATAATCTTTAAAATAAAAATCTCTGCAAAAATAATTTCTGCAAAAAAATCTCTAAAATAAAAATCTCTGCATGATAAAAATTTCTGCAAAATAAAATCTCTGAAATAAAAATATCTGAAATTAAAATCTTTGCATAGGTTTTCTTTAGAAATTCTAGATTTGAGGTTAGGTTAGGTTAGGTTTACGGTTAGGTTTAGGCTAGTAAAGCGAGGAATTAAGATAATAACTTATAAGAAAAAGTTAACAAATTTCGAAGTGCTGATTTTACTGGTGTAAGCGAGCGGAAACTACAATTTGTGATCTGTTTAAGGTTTAAGTTAATTTAAGGTGCTGTTACACCCTCAAAATTGAATATTATTTATATTATTTTTTAATTTTGGCTTTACTTTGATATTCCGAATGGTAACTGCAGAAATTGCAGAGGTTATTATCATTTAGAGGTTTTTATTGCAGATAGTTTTATTTTATAGGTTTTTGTTCTGCAGAGATTTTTTTTATGCAGAGATTTTTACTTAAAAGAGTTTTTTGCAGAAATTATTTTGCAGAGGTTATTTTGCAGAGATTTGTATTTTAGAAATTATGGCATGGAATCAGGATATGAAAGTTAGTCCATAAGTTTCCCAAAAGTCCTTGTGAGAATTGGAAAGACTACTCTCATTTGCATAGAGTCACCTGCGGTTATTCGGCGAAAGCTATGGCTGTACCTGATTTGAGGTTGGTTTATCCCTTTGTGGATTAGGCCCGTAGACAGCGGATTGTTGAATAACATCTTTTATGTAAATATAACCGGGAAAATCAAAGTTTCAATAGGGGAGACCTAGGGGAAAATAGTTTCATTTTAGAAAGTTTGTTTATGAATTTTACAAGCAGTTTTATCTGAAGGTTTTATTTTGGGAACAAAAGTTGGGTATAGGGGACATATCCAAACGCGCGACGCACTAGAAAAAGTTTCCTCCTAAGACTTAAATTTACCACCCATTTAAGTCATGTTATAAGTTTATCAAGCTTCTACCCTCTAGGGTGAAAACTATTACCTTAAAATCTAGAAGCGTTCTGTAACGCCAGCTATTTGCGATCCAATTACAAACTTTGAAAGTTTGTGAGGATATGACCTCAACATTAGTTAATTACAATTAGTTCATAGCCATAAGGCCGCCCTCCATTCACCCACCCTGCCACGTTTTGCCTCGGTGCGCACCACCCTTAAGCCCTCGTGCTTGGGCACGAGGAAAAAGGAGTATCTCGGCCTATTGAACCATCCTCCTCAGATGGTCCACAACCCCCAAGGAGGACGGAGCTCTCTAGTAGCGCAAAGAAGCAGGACTCACCGTGGCACCCAACCATCTCCATTTTGCAGGATGGCAAAAGTCAAGTCCCCCTTCATCCTTCAGTCCCTTAAGCCTGGAGAGGTATGCGCCAGGGGTGGCACAAGTGTCAGGATTGGCACAGAGCCACGAGTGGTTCTTCCCTTAAGGTTCCCCATTCCCTATTTCGGCCATAGGCCTCAAGTAATGTTAGGCCCCTTAAGGGCTTAGGTTATTTAGGCCATTAAGGCTATAAGGTTAGTTTTGGCCTTAGAGGGCATATTTCAGGCATTTGAGGGTCAATAAACTCAGCCTTGGGCCAAAGAGCCCCTCAAGTACCCGTTTCGTCTTCTTCTTTCCTTTAGTTAAGGCCTTGACAGTGGATGTCACTGTCCAAACCTTACAAGTTCCTCCCGTTTTAAATAGATGTATTTGATCTATATATAGATATATCTATTAGATATATAGCATTATCTGTAAATACAAAATTCCTGTGTATTTGCACCAACCATTTGCAAAGCAAATACTTTCTACAAGACATTTTCATCGTATGCAAAATCATGTGCTCATAGTGCAACACGTTTGAAGCTCCGATGCCGAACCTATTCCTATTCCGATGTCGGTATATTCCAGACCAACATTTTGGATAGGGAAGACCATGCAGACTTTTCGAAATATAAGTAAATTTTAACAGTTTAGTACTTTAATAACTTAATTTTGTAATTCAAAAATATAAGTCAGATATAACGTTAAGTAGATTTTGTAAAAAAATTGTTAGTTAATACTTTGGAACGAGAATCAGGTCATCGGTATCGTAAATTATGTATTAGATAATAATTTTTTGTTCCATAGAAACAACGGAGCGGTAATTATAAGAAAAATAGTCAGATAGAAGTTGTGTAAACCCAAATACTGCAAAATACAATGTTGTCCAGTTCCTTCTGCATTCAATTATTTATGTGCACTAACATTAGAGTCGAACAATTACAATATGGACACACTGTCGGCATTTAGCGTGGAGTTGCTTATCTTAACGCGTCAGTCCTATTAATAATTATACGATCCTTGCTAGTTTCGCCATTCCGCAATTTTATTTTTGCTATTTTTGCCACTCAAATTTGTTTTTGGCAACTCCGCTTGATTTTTTTCGCAATGAGTTTTGCAATTGCACTACTATTTCACCATCAAAAACTGCACCCACTTACTACTGATATTAGGAAAACATTTGAAAGGCTAAGTTTATGTAAAAAACCGTTTCCAAACAATTGTATACTAATTTAGTCTGTTTGCAGTACAAATTAAAATATAATTAGTATTTGAAACAATGTGATATTGTGTACATGAACGCACAGCAATTTTATTTTATTGCTGTTTGACATTCGCTTATGGCCTGGTCAACATGCTTCCGCTTGTGCTAGATAGCGGGTGCGGGTGATTTCGACCTGTGAGTTAACTAGGAATAGTGAATAGTGAGGCTGAGGCTTTCTGATAGGCTGTAGACGTGGGGTTGACCACCGAGGAGCATCTGCTTAGGCAGAGGCCGAATCCTGTTTGTCGCAAATTGACGCAAACCCACCTTTCAAAATCGCTACTTTCGAGGCTTCCACTTACTATTACCACACCGCCACTTTTTTACTGCGCTCCCACCGAACTTTGCTTTGCGGCAACCCAAGTTGGGACACGGGTCTTAACCCCCTGGACTTCAGGCCGTGGGCGAACGCATATCAATAATTTATTTCTTTTGATAAATCCAAAATAGGATTACATAAGTTAATGTGAGATCAAAGAGGAATAATTCAACGAAAGTTTGATGAAGGAGTGATTTTCTTATGAGGAAAAAGAATTTTTGGCGCAGGGTACGGCGGGTTTGGTCAAATAAAACCTTGTCACTTTATACCCCATTATAACTAAGCTTGAACTTTTTGAGACGTTAAACCTGAGACGTCAATTATATGCATGTAGTATACTTAACCAGAATAAACTTCTACTATGTTATATTAATTTTTTTTGAAATGAAAAGCAATAAATTTTAAGTACCAATAATTAGTTTTATTTTATTTATTTTCCATAGTATTTTATTATGCACAAGTGACATTCTCCCAAAATAGGGATTGGCTTCTGGTAAATACGGAGTGTCAATTTTATACCAAGTCAGGCTTAGTTTTAACATCCCCATATTTACTAACTTTGCTCTGTCATTTTCGGTTTTGTTGAAACATTCTTTATGTATGAGAGACAAACGACATCTTTAAGCATTTTTACATTTTAAATTTTTAAAATCTCAAGCAACCTGTAATCTTTCACTGCTATCAAAAGGTATTAATAACAACGCGAAAAAAGAACTAAAGAATTTAAGATATGTCCCTGTAAGTATGCAACTAGTGTGCAAGATTCTTTTGGCCATTTTTAAAAAGTGCCCCATGCGATTTCAGTAAATTCGTGTGATTTTACATTTTAAAGTGTTGTTAAATTTGGTGCTATGGAACAAGCAAACATATGCAAAAAATTTCAGTGTTTCAAAAATTGTTTTTCAAGTTGGCTTAAATGTTTTGCAAGTAGTTCTAACTTTGTTTTTCAAAGCTTCTGCAGAGAAATGAAAATATGTTTTCAAATTTTATTATATTTGGTTTTAAGCGCAATTTCTTACTTGCAAATACATGCGAGTTGTCCGAAATTTGCAAATTGCATTTCCACTCAGTAGCAATCAGACTATAAGAAAACCACCTATTGCAAACGCACGCGACCAAGTAGCGGTTTGTACTCATAAAAAATATGGGTCATTTAGGGAGTCATAGATCTCAAAAGGAAGGGCAAGGGGTCGCTGGATTCAATAAAACTATCACAACTTTTGGAGTTCATTTAGGACCTTCATGAATATGAAAAGGAAGGGTTAGGGGTCACTTGGGTCGTCAAACCCACGTCACGTTAAATTTTTGTTTCATAAAAAAAATTCCACAAATCCAATTTCTCGGTTTTGGGGGTGATGTAGAGTTTTACGGCTCCGGCTCTTTTGCCGAGCCGAGCTGGAGTCGGAGCCGAAGTCGACTATTGGCTCCTAAATACTTGAAGTGCCGAGTCGGAGCCGCTGGTATGGCATAAACCTAACCTAAGTGTCGAGTCGGAGTTGGAACCGAGTCGGGATCCGCGGCTCCCGTATTCGGAATTTTGTTTAGTTTAGGTATATAGTATTAGAGTATATGGTTTCCATATATTGGGTCAAATTATTTACTTTAATGACTAGTTATGAAAGTATTGTACTTGTAAAAATCATTAATCCGAGAAATGTCATTATAAGCACAGACATTCTTTTCTAAAAAAAACTCATAAACTGCAAATATTCAGAAATAGTTTAATTCTAATGATTGAAATAAATTTTTGAGCCATAAATGATGAAATAAAGTATGACCCGAGGTCAATCTAGTTCGACTATTTTGGTGCCTTATGACTAAACCAACTGGTCACCCAATGAATGGAAGAGCTCCTCCGAAGCGATGACATGGACACCGTGACGGGCCCTGGAGACGAAGTGACGAATTACGCTGACACTCGTCTCGCCTTTTGCAATAATCCTTCGTTTATTTACGCTTTGTAAATAATTGACATTGAATCTGACTATATTACTAACAGTAATTAACTAATTAACTTAAACTGACTGCTAATTGACAATTAACTGACTTCTACAATTAACTCAATTAACTGACTAACTTGACTTGACAGAGAGAAATTGACAAATTGACGTGACAGATTCCTGCCTCTCCTTCCTACTACTACATTCAAAATTAGCGCTCCTTTTAGATGCTAAACAAGTTGTTTACACTAAACTTGAGACGCAGGATTCCGGCGTCAACAAATGAAAATGGACGATACAGTTACGGAACACACTTGTTTTTTCTTTCGGCTAAATTAGTAAAAGTGAGTTTAAGTAAGTAAAAGGCATCTTTAGCAAGAAAATTATTGATTTTTAATGCTACTAAAATTAAAATTAACAATTTTTATAAGCCAAAAGGTTAATTGCCTGAACTATAAAGTTTAAATGAACAGATGCTCAAACTAAATAGAACGTTTTTTAAACAATAGAGAAGAAATAAAGTAGACGGCACCCGGCTCTTTGATAAGACCGGGAGTCGGAGTCGAAATATAGTCGGCAACCGGCTCCCAAAACTTGCGAGAGCCGTCGTCGGAGCTAGGAGTACGGCACCCACTTCTATTAAAGAGCTGAACCTGTGCCGAGCCGAGAGCCGTGAGAATCTTGGGTCATGAGGTAGGGGACAGGGGTCGCCAGGGTCATTGAGACTATAATTCCTTTTCATTTAATACAAAAACAACAAAGAAACAGCAAAGATCCGACAAAAAATATGACTTTTTGGTTTTGGGGATCATTTAGGGGGTTATTAAATGGGGGTCATGTGTGACCAGGGTCATTGAGACTATACTAACATAATATGGTGCCGATGCCCCACTTTACCATTAATAAGCTTTATTTGACTTTTTTGATGTAGAAATGACATCACGATCAAACACAGCTTTATAATTTTAAACCCTTAAAGATTTTGTAAAATTTCTGAAAGCGTATGACAGATTTTTCTTCTAAAATACAATAAATTATTCTTTTGCTTCACAATTTACCTTCTGCTTGCCCCACTTAAATGTATCGGTTTAACACGGTTTATTAAACCCAAGAACAGTTCTCGACATAATAGTCCTTTGGGTGAGTCAATATTTGTTTAGTTTCCAGGACAACCTAAACCATTAAACTAAGATTCTTACCGTTACTTAACGTTATAAATTCAATATTACAATAATACAACGGAAATATTATTTCCGTTTGATATGATACCAATTTTTAAGATATTTATGATAAAAACAGAATTTGACTATAATACCGTTAAATAAAAAAATTCCACAATTAGGCCGGCATTTACATTTTGAATTCCCTCTTCTTTCATACCTGACCCTGTTTAATGAATCTAAATTTTGCCTTTTGTCAGAGGACAAAATCAATATGTAAAAACAAGGCAGTCGCCTTTAAATTGGTTTTGTTTACAGAAAACCAATACTAAAGTGATACCTCACATTGTTTTATTTTATTTTATTCTGCGTTGAATTTTATACACACATTTCAAGTTTTTACAGAAAAATCACAATTAACAAAGCAGAACAGATAAGGAAGATATGTGAGACGTCAAAGGGGTGAATATGTGATATGTGATATGCCATTTATTACAACAATTATCTGTCAGGAACCGCAAGAAATGACAGTCTTTGAGATTAGTTTATGTTTAGTTTAATATTTGGCTTGACATTTGCTCAATCAAGTCACGAGCAATGCAGAGAAACACTGCAAAATTCTTGCTGGAGTAAGGTGTTGGAACTGGGGCTACGCAAAAGTTTTCTTGCAGGAACCGTAATGTGAAATTCTTGAATTCGTTATAAAGATTTCGGTTTTAGCAACATTTTTACTACATTTACTGTTATACAACAATTGCTACCGTTAACTTCCACAGTGAGGTTAAGAAATTTCCGAGGCGTAAGAATTCTTTACCACTGCCAGATAACAACCCTTATTAAAGTAACTTTATACCAATGCAACCCTTTTTTTACTATTTTTACTGTTAAGTTATAGTATTGTATTACCAGAAAACGTGGAAAGATGATGTTTCACAAATCAGACCCATACAAACCCTGTTAAAATTCAACGCACTTTTTAGCTTTGGAACATATTCATATTTATATTCATCCGATCAAGAGTTAGAGGGCAAAAGGACTATAATGTGTCTTTTTTTAAATTTGTAGCAGAAAAAGTGATAAAACATCACTTCCTCCAATCACCATTTTACATATTTTAACAACATAAAAATTAGGCAGTCCCAATTGTTTCTAACCCTGTTCTATAATGTGTTGCATTCTATTAGTCCCAAATTACTAAAAAGAATCCTACTGCTTCTCTTAAAAATGTAGCGGCAATTGGAGCTAACGATAAAATCTTGTCAAGATGAGTTATGTAAGTTGTGTTACCTTTCTTTGTAAATTTTAGTTTAGAAAAGTTAAGGCATAAATTTAGCTTGAAATGAACAAAATTACACTCAAAAATTCTACACTGTTTTGGCGAGACTAGTTATAATGCTGGATTGCACGATTTTGAAAAACGTCAAATAAAAGTTTTGAAAATGTCGATTAACAATTTTATTTGATCCAATATGAAAAATTATTTGGTTTCTACTGATAAAATATTTCAAAAATTGATTCCAGTAATTCCAATTGAAATTGTATTGCTAAATTTTAAAAATTTGCATTGGATTCTCAAACCCATTCAGGCTGATCAAAGGTAAACTGATTGGTGTTGATCCTGAACCAAACATGAGTGCCTTGCGGGAGCATGTGCCAGGCAGCAAGAGACGGATTGCCCACAATGTAGAAGCTCACTTGCGTGTAGACAGGTCCAGTAAAGTACGTCGCCAGATTAGCGCAACTGTCGTCACTGTCGCAAGAGACTAGCGAGTGGTCAAGTTCCCACGTACAACCTGCAGACCCCACTGTCAAATAAAGTTCTGTTGTAATGTCTGTAATTGTTTAAAACCAACTATTAACCTTGAACAAAGTCATTGAAAACCTTGAATACACAAGTCTGAGTTAGTATTTCTTACAGTGAAATGCTGACAGAAGCTTCCACACACTTCATAACCAAGCTGGACTTTGTTGTATCTGTTGTATTTTCCACCAGGAAGCTAAGTTGCTAAAAAATAGAAACAACATTAAAATAATGTTTTCAAAAAATTAACAGTTCTAAACGTCATTGTGAGAGAACGGGAAGGTCGATGGAGGATCGGAACATATTTTTTTTAATGCTATTTGACATTATGGCCTGGTCAACATGATTCCTTGTGCTAGTAAATGGGGGAGGGGAGGCCTGTGAGTTGACTTAGAAGTTCCGAGGGTTGAGGGTGAAAGCTTTCTGTTGAACAGAGAACGTGGGGTTGATCACCGAGGGGCATCTGCTTAGGCAGTTGCCGATCCCTGTTTTTCGCGTACCGGCCCAAATCCACCCTCCAAGACCGGAACTTGCTAGGCTTCCCCTCACCACTACCACACCACTCACTTTTTTGTGTGGCTGCCGAGATTCGATCTCGGCACCTACCCAAGCTAAGACTAGGGTAGGTCCTAACACCTTGGACTACAAGTCGTGGGCATCGGAACATAAATAGATTACACGTACGTAGGATTTATAACGTCAGAAAGTGATTGAAACATAACAGAGGATAAAAATGGCTACTATTTAAAAAATAGTAGCCAAACAAGCCCGCCCTACAACAGAAGATTTTTGTTTTTATCTTCAGATCTTACTGTCTTGTTTACTGACAGGCTTGTTTGCATATGCAATAGAAATTGAACAAATTGCTTACAAAGTTGGGATATCCTGCAAATAACTCATCAAGAACACCTGAAAGAGAGACGTTGCAAGCTAGGAAATCGTCCTTTACTTTATCGCTGACAACACTTGACACTAAACCTAGAGTCTCAATTGACAGGACTGCAAACAACATATTAATTGCAACTTTCATGGTGGTGACGCTTATGCTTAATAATGCTTGCAATGAAAATTTTATCACCAAATCGAGTATATCGAGAAGAAAAGTGTGATAGAAGACAAATTGGGAATAAACGTATTTATAGCAACTCATAATAAGTGAAATATTAATCCACGGGCTGCATTTAAATTTCAAATGCAGCGAAAAGAATTTTCGCTCTATTCAATATGTTACTTTTATGTTATGACGCTAGGATTCCAACGGTCGTTACTTGTTGAATCCGGTATTCATTTACGTATTCACGAAAACGTCGATTCTTACGCAATTGATCCTTCATGGGGTTGACTTTCAATGTCAAATTCAATGCAAAATAGAAAAGTACAAGCGCTTTGCCGTTAATATAATCAGGTATTTAATTATAACGCTTGAAATAAATGTAATGGAAAAGCGAATTACTTTATGCCACGTCCGCTTTGCATCACCATCGCAAACTTGAACTGTTATTATCACGACATTTGTTCAGCTCTTATACGAATGGTCAGAAAAATAAGTGAGGAGATAGCTTTGAAGTAGGTAAGAATTCACAATCAATTGAACGTTAACACAAAATTTATTTTTATTACGTCATTGCTAATATGTCATGGCTGTCGTCGTCGTCAACCCAAGTTGTAATTGTACACTAGTCGTCTAGTTTGGAGTCGCAAAAGCATTGGCCAAAAGCGTAGTTGCCCAAAAGCGTAGAGACGAAAAGCGTCGTGACCAAAAGCGTAGTTGCCCAAAAGCGTAGATGACCAAAAGCGTACAAGCAAAAAGCGTAGTGACCAAAAACGTATGGGACAAAATATACCCTTTTAGCGTATTTCTCTAATGCTATCTTGGCTTCCATAATTTTCAATAATTAAACTTAGGCCTTTGTGAATTGAACTTTTAGTTTTATTTAAAATTTTGTTAAATTTAAACGTAAACCTGCAATTATACATACTAAAAATGATTCACCAAAACACAATAATTAACTTAAATCTTGTAAACCTATACATTGACGTAGTATATCCTAAATCCATAAATGAAGTTCATTTTAATCAAAAAAGTTATTAACTGGGGGATTTGCCAAAATTGTCCCCAAAAGGTAGGAATTTGCTAAACTCAAAATTAAATTAGTTTTTCAAATTTTGATGCAATTAAAACAATTTTAGTTAAATTAAAATTAAATTATCTTAAAATTTTGATTACTTTATTAATATTGTTAATTCGCTACGCTTTTGGTCACTACGCATTAGGGTAACCACGCTTTTGGACCTACGCCTTTGCGACTCGGCAATTTGATCTCCATGATCTTTGATTGTTTTTGATTGTCAAACAATCAAAAACTTCTCCAGAAAAGTCTTTGAGTGTTTTTGATTGTTAAACAATTATAAAGCTCTTCAGAAAGGTCCTTGATTGTTTTTGATTGTTAAACAATCATAAAGCTCTTCAGAGAGGTCGTTGATTGTTTTTGAATGTTAAACAATCATCAAGCTCTTCCGAGAGGTCGTTGATTGTTTTTGATTGTTAAACAATCATAAAGCTCGTCAGAGAAGTCGTTGATTGTTCTTGATTGTTAAACAATCATAAAGCTCTTCAGAGAGGTCGTTGATTGTTTTTGATT
>JAQFYP010002502.1:0-12583 GCA_034694865.1 Bilobella braunerae | reverse complement strand
TGCAACAAGTTTCTTGACCTTGTATATTCCAGATCCGAGTCTTAGATCATCAATTAATGTCTGCTGATGATCAGAAATTTCTTCTTTTCCCACTGTTCTCGAGATGGGGTGCTGGGGGGTAATCATGAAGTGAAGAATCAATCTAGATGTGCTAGAAGTCCACTTCTAGCATATAGCCTTCAAACTTCACGTCATCGGTTAGACGGATAAAGGCGTCAATATCTTGCTCGATTACTTGGAGACGCTGGTCTGGAAGCCATTGGAAATCACCAGTGGGAAGACGTTCACTCATAGATTTCCCATAGAGATTGTTAGCGTCAATGTAGATGATGTAATTTTTCTTCTTTTCAGCGTCATACTCGTCTCCCATATAAGGATTATTCGCTTGAGCCATCCTTTGAGATCCAACGCTGACATAGCCACCTCGAATTGCATGTTCAATCCAACAATGCATAGTTGGATCTGTGATTAATTGCAGGGTAATGCCTGACTTCTTTAGAGCACAGTCAATTGCCATCTTGGGTAGTTAGAAATAATGTCCAAGCTCGAGGCCGTAGCTGTCCATCATTAGCTTTCGAACCCCTTCCATAACATCTCCAAGGAGGGAGACAACGAGACGTACGTAAAGATCATGCCACTCCCCCATGTCTTTAATCTTGAAGCTTTCCCAGACTTCCTTAGCATTCTGGTATACTTCATCTTTGATTGCTTCTGATAAATCATTGAAGAAATCTTCTTTAGGCGGAAGACTAGTTCTTGCAAAGTCCGAACAGGATTTCATTAGAGAGTAAGGGTAGGCTCCTTTTTTGTAGAGAAGTTCTATTTTAGCACCTTCGGCAATTTCCGCTTGAAATTTTTGACAAGTAAGTCGAAATTCAGCATTTGGAGTTTTAGCCATTACTTCAACCAGCTTATCTAAGGATTTTAGCGTAAATCCAAGACTGTCAACAAATCTTAAGCTGAGTCCTAGTTTCCACTTGTCATCTTTTTCTTCCATGTCAAAATCTGTAGAAGACCCTTCCATGTCTAAATCTGTTGTGTTATCGTTTGAGAAGGGCTTGAATTGGACACTCAGGTACTTATCACTGCTTTTGGGGATTACTTCAATGTTTTCCTTGATAAATTTATCTCGTGCAAGTTTACCAGCAGACTGAATAAGAAAATGGACATCATATGACGAGAAGTTGTGCATGAAGCCAGGAAAATCTTTTGAAATTTTGGCCTGTAGATTACAGTCTTGATGAGCCATTCCAATGTAATTGAATGGAGGTAAATGCGTGTGATGTCGAACTCGAACGCTTGAATCTTCAAATTACAAATTACAAAAGCAACAGCTGGTTTCACTTTCAGCTCTTTCACGTATGTCAGGAGTCATCGCTTCTTCCAGTTTTCCGGGGGCAATTCTTTCGTAATGATCGACTTCTTGATTGAGAATAGAGCCATAATCCATCCTACTCTGAATGAATTTGGCAGCTACATCTTCATCGTCATCTTCAGCATGATAATACTCGCCATATTTACGATTGTTTTCAAAATCCACACAAATCCAAGAATAGCCACAAGGCTTGTGTTCGTGAGTGCGATGTTGACCACTAGCACATTTGAATTTTGTTTTTGTTTCTCCGACCTTTTGCTTCAAATTCCATCGTTTTTGTTGCTCTTCATCAGTTGAATTATATTCTGGAAGGAAGGCTTCAAAATCAGCGTAGAAGCGATATGGCACTGGTTGGGTACGCTTCCATTTGTCGTACTTGTAGGAATTCTTGTAGTGTTCCGGATAAGTCACCTTTTGCATCCCGATAGCTGCACAATATGGAATATGCTTTTCAAGAGTGTTGTCACTTATAAAGTTTTGAAGACAGTTGCGGTAGAGTTTTGGATTTGAGGAGTCGGCTCAGAGGGATCGGCTCAGGGTGGGTGGAAAAGGGTTTTTTTCTCATATCGGTTTAACATGGGGATTCATGCCGCAAACACCTCATATACTTACTACTGAGACCATCATAACTTTTTGTTTCCTGCAAAAGCAGGGTTTAACTTTTAAAGGCATTTATGAGGTCAAAGTGTCATTGTGGAGGTCATTCCGAGGCCACAGGACCTGGACTCTTCGAGGTCTTTCATTTTGCACGTTGTCATAAAACGACATTCTTAACTTTGACCTTTGGCCCTCAAGGAAATAACCTGGGGTGAAACAAGAATAAACTTTGATGAAATAAAAATTTTGAGGACTCTTAATGTTTTTCGGTGTTTGAGAGCAAGAAACTTTTTGAGCCACAACGTTTAGAATGAATAAGATTTTTTGTATTCATATATGCTTCATTTTGCCTGTACTTGGAATTTTCGCGACAGTAAAACAGAGCCATCCTATTGGTTACAACCATTTTTCTTTAAATTGACGCTGGAATTTTGTCTGTACCACTAATCTTGCATTCGAACCAATTTTGTACGGGTTATAATAACTTCAGTAATTACAGTTCGAATCGCTTTACTGCTATTAGCTTTCACCGGAACTTTGACACTTTTACAAATGCACTTTCAAAATCAGTTTCCTCGTCGGTTTTGAATTAAATTGAACAAAATGATTCATGCCTTTCAGATTAATTTTTACAACGTACAAGTCCGCAATTTTACTAGCGAGTTTCATTACAGCTTCCTACTGGTTTTGGGGTTAGGGTTCAATTTTTACCGGCAATTGTTTTGTGCAATTGCCGGGTTGGCCGAGTGGTTAGAGCTTAAGCCTCTCTCCACCACCCAGCATATAAAATCGAGGGTTCAAATCCCCCTAATCAGCCACAAAAATATCTTTTAAAGAATTTACCTTGCCTCTGACCTACTGTATGCCCGTATTTTTGTAAACTAGGCATACAGAGACAGAGGATATAGAAATTACCTGATAAGGTTCCCCAACAGCGTGATCCTAAAGACTGCCCTCATTTGCATAGAGTCACCCGCGGATATCAGGCAAATGCTACGGCAGTACTACTTGTCAGATTGGTGTCTTCGGCCTTTGTGCTTTAGGCCCGTAAAACAGCGGAATGTTACGGATAGTCTGTTGTGCCCGCTTGATGACAACATCAATGCTAATTAGTTCTTATCCCTACCTTTCCTTTTATGTTGATCATCCGCTCTGCGGGAATGTCAATAATCGCCCATTCACTTTTTTTTTTATTGTGTATTGTTATTCGTAACCTCTCCGGAACCCTTAACTCTTGAATTTTCCAATTAAAGTAAAACTATGAAAAACATTTGTACTTTTAGTTTTTTTTTTCGGAGAGCTTCCTGTAAATTTAATATTTTTTTTTTGACAATTTGACAATTTGGGCTTTGGGATGATATAGTGGTTAGTTTAGTTGTGAATCAATGCAACGTTTAAGCTGGTGTTTGCTGTTGATATTAGAAATCTAATCTGAAATGGGATTCCTAAACTACTCGTCCTCGGACCGCTAGAAGAATCATTTGATCAAACATATCTAACGTCTGGTAGCTCAAATAGAAGCTTAATATATACAAAAAAAAAGCGTCGAAACTACAGAGATGTATAATATTAGTTACTACTAAAACTCACCATTAGAAAAATGGTTGTAAGTCAAAATCAAAATTGGAATAATATATACAAAGTGAAAGTAGAATTATTTACCAAAATGTAATCGTCGGAAAGTTGAGTTTCAGCCATGGCTGAAAAGAATATTCTTTGCCTGTTTATTTACTACCTGGTGACTTTATAATTTACGGAGTTTGTCCTTGTTTTGAGTACTTCTTAACTAAAAATGGATTCAAAAGAAGTATTATACGAAATTGCTAAAATAGCACACAAATACGGTAAACAATCTTTTAGACAAACGACAAAAAATTCTTAGAAGAGTTAATTTATATTAAACTGCACCGTGCCGCTATACGGCACTCGTTTGCTAGGAGCTTCCCGCAGTTACAATTGTCCCACCGCCACTATAAGTAACAAACCCCGGAATCTGGAGCTATCCAAGTTTTTATCACAATAACCGTTCGAAATATATAAGTACAACTCAACGAAACTTTTATTTTCGAATTGGAGTTTGACCTTCTTTCACTAAAACAATTAGTCTCCCTTGCTTGAAAAAAAGAGTACCTGTAGCTCTAATAGTAGCTGCTGAAAAAATATACGCAAAAAGTATAAAAAATTAAACTTAGCCACATTTAGTCTTTGCCCCTAGGAAAACGGGAAGTAGGTTTGACTTTACGCCACCTCAATTATGTAGAAAATATGGACCTTGCATCTCTAAATGATAGGATAATATCCGTTGAAAGAATAGACATTGTAGTTTATGAAACGTTCTTGAATAAAATTTGAGCCTGAATAAATCAGAACTTCCTAATAGGTTTGACTCCCGGAGTTTCACACTAAATCACCTCACTTACAAATGCAAAAATGGCGCTTGTATATCATACCATATTGCAGGATATAAAATAAAATCACATAAAATCTTGGGCATTTTGATATTTGACATTTGACCCTGTAAAAACTGGAAGTAAGTTTTACCCGGAGCTTGGCCCTAAATCAAGCCAAATACAAACCTCCTTCATGTACAAAAAATGCCGTCCCTAAAGGTGCTTTCGGGTGAAAATAACACGTTCAATTTTGGGTATTTTGACATTTGACCTTTGAACCTGGAAAAACCGGAAGTATTTTTTCCCAGGGTTTGACGCTAAACCACCCCAGATGCATACCTCAGTTATGTGTAAATTATTACGCCTGCAGCTCCAGCCCCCAGCCAGCCAGCCATCGCTCTCTGATAAACAGACCGACGGACAGAGAGACGAACGATGTTATAGTACAGATATCTAGAGACTCTTATTGCCATAGTTCTTATATCACGATATACCTAATAGTACATGTATTATACTCAAATGGCTAAAATAAATTAATTCCAATGAAGGCTTAGACTTCAAGTTTAATTATTTTTTTTTCAATTGTATTCTAATACATTAGTGTTTGTTAACAAAGAATTTAACCAAGAAGAACAAACCAAAAACGACAAACCGGAAGCCAAGTATTGATGGAAAATCTTCAAACAAGATCATATCATAATCACCTATAATACCTATCACAATTCTACGACACTTTTAAATTTAAAATTAAACTATAATTTTTAAATTTTATTTTACACTACTTTAAGTTTTAGATCTAAATACACACAATCTATTCATAAGTATTATTAAGTTATCTAAAAGTCTCACAACAAATTCTAGCAATCAAACATGTAACAAAAGAATATCAATCCATGTTGACTAGGGCATTTGCCAATTGTGAATTAAATACATCAATCAATAAACAAAGAATTTAACCAACGTTGCACACTCAGTTTTAAGGCAAGCTATTTACGTTCTAAACGTGACAAATTCACCAAGCAAATATTTCAAAACGAATTATAAAAGTTCAAAGTTGTTTAAGGTTGGAAACCTATCAAGATTTAAAATTTTTTGCGTTGGTATCGACTACGACCATGTCAATGTGTCAAAGTGCTTCAGAAAATTGTACTAATTGAAACGTTATACTTTAGAAATCACTAGTAGTCCAAATATATGATTGTATTATGTTACTTAAAACAATTAGTTTTTTAAATTTGGACAAAGCTGAAACAAAAAAATTAATGCTTTCCATAATAGAAAAACAATTTAACAAAAGCAATAATGGCTTGGCATCGGACGACAAAATAAAATGTGTTTCGGTTTTCCAAAGAATTCTACCCGTCTTTTGGTCTGGTCTGGTAATTTGAAAAATTCTGTGTGATCGTACATCTGCTCTATTTGTAGAACATTTAGAAATCAATGTAGCACAACTACTCACGCCAGTAGACAAAGAGTATAGGAATTTTGTTAGTATTTATTTCCTTTGGTACTTGAAATTTGTCTCTGACCAGGTCAACATATTTCTGCTTGTTAGTGGTGGAGGATGGTATTTCTCTGTGAGTTGACTGCAAAGTTCTGAGGAGTGAGACGAAGTAGCTTGTACTGGACAGTGGACGTGGGGTTGAACGCCGAGGAACCTCTACACACGCAGAGGCTGAACAACTTCCTACGCATAACCGCCTAAGCCCACCCTCAATAACCGCAACTTTCCTGGCTTTCACTCACTGCTACAACATCACCATATTTTGCTCTCTTACCCTCTCATGACCACTGACCTCATGACTCTAACCAATGAATAGTGACCTGCAACATAACAGCCCTTGTGCGATGATAGTAAAATAATGGTATTTACCACTGGTTGAAGTAACAATGGTAAGTAAAATTATAAAATGAATTATATTTGACACTAAAGACTATAGGGATGATGAAGATGACATCGATGATGACTGCCCTTGTCCCTCTTCGGTGATCTTCAGGTCACGAGCAGCTTGACACTCCCGACGGTGTCCTCCTGTATTGCGTCTAAACAATATGTTGGGTCGAAAGAGACTGAAGTGAATCTCTGCTCTGCTGCCTCTTCCTCTCGCATCTCCTCGTTGGTTCGATGATGAGTTGGGGGATGATGACCTTACAGTTTTTGCTTTGCTGGTCCCGGAGATTGAACTCGGCAATTGTCCAATTTAAAAGAAGGCTCCTCACCTCCGGAATAAGGGCAGTGGACTGAAATTTTTTTATACATTAGTTATTTGCTTGGCTTTGGTATTTATCAGCGGTTTACGGTAAAAACCCGTAAAGACACTAAAACACCACAATTTAATTGATTGTTAATTTGATTTATCATACAAGAAATTCCTCGTTTACATTTCAAACTCAATTTCTAAGTTATTGTTTCTAATTGTTAAGCGTATTAATTATTTATTTTGTCTTTTTACTTTTTTGAATGTCATTGTTATGAATTGTGTACTAAAACCCAAAAATTTTAATTTAATTATTGCGATTTATTTGTTCTTCTTTCTTAGCATCTTCAGAAAATTAGGGACACCATTGTGCCATTCCGCCAGGTGAATACTCACTCATCCTCCACGGATGCAACTTTCTAGGCTTCTATTCACCACAATACTTTTTCTTACTTTGCTATTGCCGGGACTCGAACCCGGCACTTTCTGTCCAACTTAAGTTGGAAAGAAGGCTTCTAGGACCCCGTACTACGAGCCGGTTTTATTCAGTTGCACTCTCACATTTATGTTTGTTAGTAAAAAAAACATTCAACCAACGTTACACTTTCGGTTTTAAGCAACACTTGCACCAACAAAAATAAAATACTGCAAGCGATTTCAATTTTAAAAATAACAAATTTACCTAGCAAATTGTTTCCAATGGATTATAAAAATTTAGTTATTCAATGGTTTAATCAAGGTTTACAATTTTAAGCCGTGACTTTGAGTACAATAATATAAATGTGACAAGCCCAATTAAGAAGTATTTATGATTATATGTTGGGAAACATGTGTAGACCAAATTCCGATTTTTAAGGTGTTACTTAAAAAAAATTGGTTTTACTTGGTGAAAAAAAAATTGGATAGGTTTTCACGATAAAAACGTAATTTGACAAAATCCGACAAACTCGGAAGTAATAAAAGCTGGGGGTCACATAATACAAAAAATGTGTTCAGCTTTCTAGAAAGCTTGCACACGTTTGCTAGTTTGAAAATTTTGAAAAGCAGCTTGTTAGTAGTTAATCTATGTTAGTCAGAACATATAGCAACCTTTGTAGTACAATTTTTCAAATGATAGTGCTGAGACAAAAAGTGAAGTAATTTTTTTTTTCTATATATTTGACATAAACTTTCGTGGGTTCGAATCCTAGGCCTCCGCCCTCCCCATGTGTGTGGTTTCCAAACACACTGTATTTTGAATCAGCGTTAGGACAATTAGGGTATAGAACATTTGCATCTCTACTTGGGTGGCTGAGAGAGAGGCTGAATTCAGGAGGTTGTTCCAAATTGTACAAAAATCGAACCTCAATTTTGACACCGAATTAACGCAATTGTAACCAACTTACCACAAAGCCCTTCACCTTATGTGAACATCTGGTAGAATTTAAGCCATTTTATTATTTTCATTTAATTCAGTTATTTGGAAATAGACAAGTTTCTATTAGTGTAGAAAAAGAGCATCTGACACTGGTTATTTTTTCTAGCATTTTGTTTGCTGAACTGTTGTTTTCTAATCATAAAACATAAACTAATTTGATAATTCTCCCCCTATTTTGCAAAAATCTGTTTTCAATTCAAACTATTAAATTTAAATTTTGAGGGAGAGCCTTGCTGTATAAAATACTATATCGCAACCTCAAAATCAAACATCTTTTTCAATTTTACAGCTCTTAAGGCAGAACCAGAAAGTATTCACAATATCACAATATCATTCCTAACCAGAATGTGGAAAAGTTACAGGCGTTACCAGATCCTTCTATTCAACATTCTTTTCTCAAGCTTATGCTACCTGCATTTATCTTACGCTCTTTTTAACCCGCCAGAAATCCTGAAAGAGTTGAATTCTTTTAGAGCTGCTCGTCTGTTGCCGGCACTAAGATATAACAACAGTCACGTAAGTTTAACAAAATAGTAATAGAGTAATTGATCTCTAAACACAACCACTCAAACTAAAAACATCAAATCCAACTCCTCGGAACTTTGGTGGCCGTAACTTTCAAAGATAACTTACAAACTCAAATAATTGTTCAATTCTGTGGGAATCGTCAATCAATTTTGGTTTCATTTTTTGTATCCGGAAGTTCTTTTTGACACGAAAACTAAAATGTTTCGGTCAGAAACGGATTCATGGTTCTGTTATTGGTTTTTGTAACCGCTAAAAAAAACTAAAACACAATTTAGAATAGACTACCGCATCACATTGTGTATATTTTGAATTTTTTTTTATTAGCTAAGTTAAACAATAAAATTAACACTTGCGATGGTGCAGTTGGATCTAATTCTAAGTAATTTGAAGATTTATTTTTAGTGAAAAACACATTGTGTTGGTTCAAGATTTTTTTATTCATTTTTTTTTTGCAAAATGTACAACCATTATATAAAATAATGCATTGGCCCTCGGTTAAGTCAACCTCGAAACTAAAAGCCTTGCTTAAGTTAAACATAATTATGCAATTATGAGATTTAAGAGAACTCTTATGGGATTTTAAAATATAACCATGCGGATAAACGATTAGAGCGTTCCTGGCCAGATTTGAATTTAGCGAGGTCAACTGTATATAATACATAATATAACATATGACTGTATAGGAAAGGGCGGACGAACTACTATTATTAGGGAAACCTGACTACAAGAAGAACAAATTGAAGGCATTTGCAGGGGGCAACCAGTTCGTTGCTTCAACCCTCATCAGCCTTGATCTACAGGAGATGGGATGTTTTAAGCTTTTTAGAAAGAAGGAGGACGCAGCAATGGCAGCACTTGCTACGGAAATAGAGACGAAGGAACTACATCAAAAAGTGGTATGTTCATCTAGTTGCTAAGTAGTATAAGTTGAAGTAATTGGATTTGTAATTGGGTGCAGCAGTTGCTTCACTTTAATTTACGACAGTTCCAAATTATTTAACCTCACTTTTTATTCTAACCGACTTTTAACAAACAGTCAACTTGGAATATAAATACATCGATGTATGTAATGTGTTGAATGAATTAAAAATACATGATTAAAATTTTGTATTTGAATTGTATGTCAACACTTAAACATAAAATAATTGTTAGTTATGTGATAAATGAGTGTGTCGTGCAGCGACAAAAGTGCTAAATCTTTTGGATAACGTAACGTTTGACTTAAGCTATATCAAATTATATAAGATATATTTGATATGAAAAATATTAAATATGCAATGTTTATTATTGTACTAGGTTTTGAACAAGTATATTACTTACGTTGAAATTGTCATTATTCCACCAAGCGCTGACCACAATGAATGGGTGTCAACTATATTAACGCGGAGAGGCATAAAACTCCGAATCTATTTTACGTAAAGGCGGATGACGTTACCTTGGACTACAATGAAGATAATGTAAACATTTGTCTTCAATATTTTGTTTATAGTTAACAGTTCTTGTTTAATGTGCTTAAATGTTATAGATGGTAGATATAGCTGTAAAAGTAGCACAATCTTTAGTATTGAAAGCACCTCTGGATCCAAAAGGAATAGAAAATTACAAGGTAGTAGTGCACGGACACCCTGCTCATGTAATTCCTGGTCCCGACAGCCCATTTACGTACGAAGAAATGCAGAGTGCTGTTCTGAAAAACGCAACAATAGAACTAGTTAATACTAATGCGGATGTAAGTTGAAGAAAATTGAGAAAAATGAAATTTAATAACCCGTGTTAATAAAGAAGCTTAAATAATTTATTTGAGTACCAAGTACCAACTCTAAAAACAAAATAAATTTGAAATAGCAAATGTTAATTACTTTCAATCTAAGAGTTTTTAATGATAAATTAGCTTGTGTGGTCTCTTATGACAGTCAGTTATTTATTTCGATAGCAGTTAATAATATCTCATGAAAACTAAATAGAAGAAAAATAACAAAAGTGAATAATATAATATATCCTATAATATCTAGAAAAATTGCAGAAAAAAAGAAGTAGATACTTAAGTTTAATACTACTTAATTGTGATTAAAACTTAATTAATTAATTGTGACAATGAATGAACCCTGAACTGTAGTCTGCAATAAATCTCAGTAATTGTAGTTAAATGTATTTTAATTAATTATATAATTTATCGCTTTTATTGTTTGCGTTGGGCAAAATTTAATATCAAAACTTTAATTTGTTAGATTTTATTAGTTATATATATATTTCACTCTAGTAATTTTTCTCTCTAGATGTTCTTCTTCTATATTATTTTCATTAGATTTTATGACATGAAACATTTATTTTAGAATTCAAAGCATTGAATTTAACTTTTGTGTACTAGAAAGGTTTCTTTTCTCACATGAAATTACGAATTATAAAATTTTACTCTTTTTGCAGTTCATGGATCCAAAATTAGCTTTCCTCGGGGTTGGATGCGAGCTGGACTCAGACGGGAGAGAATGGAAAATTGTGTATCTTTTAGAAAGTGATAGCAATGGAACCATTGCTTATGCAAATGAAATACGAAGAGCAGTTGACCTTACCTCAAAAATGTTAATAGAAGAGGATCATGTAAGGAATACAAGTAGCCAAACTAATAGGAATCCATCATTTTAGTGCATTTTAGTCTTTTGCTTTTCTTATTTTCTTAGTTGTTTCATAATTGTCTTTGTTTACCATTCAAAGCTCAACAGGGAGGCAATGGATCTAGCCAAGAAGACGGAAAAGCTTGATGCAAGATTACAAAGGGAGTTGCTTGATGTTTTGGCCGAATTGGAAGTGATTCGACTAAAAAAAAAAGCTTTTGAAAACTTGTCGAATGTTGAAGCCGATTCAAACACAGCATCAGACAACTCAAAGGAGCTAAGCGAAAATATGCAAGAATTCAAGGACTTGGAATGTACGGAAAAAATGATGACAGCAGAAAGGGAACGGCTTAAGGCAATTGCACTAAACGATAAAGTTTCTCAATACCAAGTATCAGAAGACCGTAAAACACATCGTATTATTCATTTTGAAAAAGGGCGCTCGAATGCCTTTCCCTCGTCTATCTATCGAGAGCACATCAAAACACTCTTCAAATTAGCCGAGAAAGACAACATTTATAAAGCACTCGTAAGAATGTTTTAGATATAATTTCTAATATTTAAACCTTTAAACACAAAACTATTTTTAAAATTTCTCACTTCATGTACTACGAACAATAATTTCTTTTTTACTACATTGTCCTTTACCTTGCTTTGAACTTTCCTTACTAACAACACTGCTCCAAGAAAAAGAAATCAACAGTATAAAATGAAGTTACTTAGCTAATTATTTTGCATAATAGGTAAATCCACAATTAAATTCAATTGGAGTCGCAATTAAAACGGGTGTGGATTTTAATGAATATTTGAGGGAATTGAAGGCAAAGAATGCTGCAAAAAAAGCAGCGGTTGCCAGCTTTTCGTCTTCATCGGCTTCGCCCAGAAGCAAAGAGAGCGTAGAGGTCGATTTCTTTGTTTACGTAGTGATTATACTCAAAAGAAATGACGACGTTCAAGAATATGGAAGTGAAATCGATAGAATAAATGCACATCGAAGTAAGAATTATGTTCCGCCGTTGTTTCTGTCAGCACCTCCAAGCGTAAGAGATTTTTTTTGACTATTGCATGTCAAAGATAGATTGAACCTTTACAAAAAATTTTGTACAATAATGATTTAACTATTTTTTTGTAGCTCCAGAGAATCATGTCAAAAATGGCTCAAAAATATGGTGGCGATAACAGACGCCGAGATGTTTTTTATGCAGTCAAATATAGCAAAGCATTTGAATTGATCAGGAAAAGGAGAAGCGACGTACATTCTGAAAAAGAAATGCTCAAAGCGGCATTGATTTCCTATTGTGATACATCAAATAACATCTTACCAGATATTTTGGTATTAATGTACATATATGCAGTTGAAATAGAAAAATTTGGAATCCCTTCCTGAAACTATATTTTCAAATATATCTATACTTGCATATTTTTGCATTTTCAGAATGAAGACTTCACAAGGGTTGCCTTTGGTT
>JAQFYP010002501.1:0-12588 GCA_034694865.1 Bilobella braunerae | reverse complement strand
AGCCTTTACCCACTCACCCTTTCTTTGGGTCAAGGTTGTCTTTTGCTTCGGCATAATTAATTTAAAGTTGAGCAACAATTAAAGTAAAACAAATTAATATACTTAAAATTGTCTGAAATTGCGTTCAATTTAAGCTGAAACAATTTACAACTGCACAAAATGATACCAAACATATGTTTTACCGCTGAAATTTCTATCAGCTATGGGCAAACAGTAAAGCTTTGTGTATTTTGGCTTAAAAAATATAATATTTTCCAAAAAACCCAGATATATTTACTTAAATATTGGTATTTATTATTTTCCCGAAATATGGAAAATATGTAAAATATGGATTAAAAATATGTTGCCCAGGCCTGGTTATTAGTTTAACGTATTATTCATGTGAAAAAAAAATGATACATTATTGCGGAAACACTAAAAACTTTCAATTGCAAATTGTCTTTGTCGTTTTGTTGGTTGTTGTGTTTTGTGGAGTAGATTTTTTTGTTTTCTACAGTTCAAGCTCAAGTTTCTTCAAAGATTTTTTGATTTTCATACACTAGTAAATGATGAAAACAATTTTCCACAGCAAGAAAAATTAAGATACTCTTACTTCCACCCACTGACATAATTAAGTGCGTCTGTAAAACTAGGACTTTTATATAATACAAGATTTGCTCATTTGCATTGCAGACAAAACAAGTATGTCATCAAGATTGCCTCCTACTCCCAGTGCAGAGCACCATACAACACTTGGTGCTCAGGCGCCTGTCCAGAATTTCCAAACTTCCGTGACCCAAATACGCTTTTTGTTGTCGCAGTCGATGGAGCGGATCCTGTACAAGTATTGGGAAAAGACATGACCGGGAATTCCCTATGCGTAGAAAATGATTGCACTACCTTTTAAAAAAAGTTAATAGTGGAAGGAGTTATACAAATTTTTGTCGTATATATGTTTAACGAATGAGTTAACGTTTGTTCCTATATTTGTTTAGCTGAAAATGTTTATGATAATTACTTTATAATAAAAGTAAAACTGACTGTCTTGTTGTTTCTCAGGTCTTGCGTAATACTAAATGTTAAAATGCCGTTACTAATCCTTTTACTTATATTCTTTACTTATACTTATATTTATATATGACTTTACTATATATTTAAAAACTAATCAAGATTCATTGGTCTTGAATTTGGGTAACATTTTGGTAAGTTTTTTTTTTGTTTGTTTGATTTACTTCAGTTTTTCCCATCCATAGTCTGATTTTGTTTAGAACGTTTGTGATTTTATAGTTTCAAACAACAATTTTTAAAAGAAAAACGCACGTTATTTGACATTCACGCAAAACGGATGGTCAACTGGTAAGAAAGGGTAGGGATGTGAAAGGATAAGGATCTCATTAGCATAGATGTTGTCATTAAGCGGGCACAACAGACCATCCGTAACATCCCGCTGTTTTACGGGCTTAGTCCAAAAGGAAGTGACACCAACTTGAAATTAGGCACGGTCATAGTTTTGCCTCATAACCGCAGGTGACGGTGACATTTAGGTGGTCTATGAAAATAAGGGTAGTCTTCTCAATTCTGACAAAAAGTGTTGGGAAACCTATCGGGTGATTTCCATATCCTCTGTCTGTCTATGCTTAGTTCACGGAGATAAGGGCATACACAAGGTCAGAGGCAAGGTAATTCCTTAAGGACAAAGCGACAGTGAAGACTTTTTGGTGGCTGATTTGGAGATTTGAACCCCCGTTTTAATGCTGGCTAGTGGAGATCTTGAGTTCAAGCCATTACGCCAACCTTGCCAACTCAACTGGTGCTTACAATTTTATATCTACTTGAAAACATGAAGTTTAAGCCAATTTATTGCTATATACAAAGCTTAGACCTTCTAAAATGCAAAGTGTTGTAGTCGAAAAAGATTATAGGATATGAGCTTTGGCTTAAAGAACTTCACTTAGCTCATTAGCTAGTAAACGCAAACTAAGCATTTGCAGAAAACCTGACAACAATCCTTGCACTTCCTTCAAAAAAGGTACAGCTAATGATGGGAGTCAAGGATAAACTTATAACACGTTCAAGGTTTTTGTGATTCACAATTTTTAATCAAAATTATACTAAGTATTGCATTTCTTCTGCAACGCAAAGTGTTGTAGTCGAAAGTTATTTCAGGTCTCTCAGGAATTGCAATTGGAAGTTTACGTCAATTAGAATATTTTGTAAACAAAAGTTTGAAAAAAACAGTTTGTAAACTCTTCCACCCTCACACCTCACCTAAGCTCCTGGGTAAAGTATAAGGCATTTAAAATACATTTTCTTTTCCGAAAACTAGAAAAAGACTGATTCATTTCAAAGCTCGAGCTCATAGAGCATTTCTCGGTTGTTATAAAGTATAACTGTTTCGAAGACTAAGGAATCTTGGAATTAATAAAACTAATTTATTTTAATTTAATAATGTCATAAAATATGTATATTTTCAATACAATACAATTTTCATTGTCAAAATAATTTAAAAAATATATAAAGAGCAGGGACAACTGGAATGCATGGAACGGAAGTTTGGTAGGCTTGAGAAGACAAGTCATCGAGTCGGTACTCAGCTTTAAACAATGGAATGTAGCCGTAGACCTAATTGAGGAAACAGCAATTAAGATACTGTATGATTAAAAATATAAAATTACTCAAAAAGTAGGTTATTAGAGTACTGACAAGGGAAGTATTTTTGCTGTTTTTTTTTTGTTTGAGTATACCACATATGGAGCCCTATAGTTTACGTTAGTATCAAATCATTTATGAACAAATTATTAAAGTTGTAATATTTATAAATTGAGTTTCTATACAAGTTTTCGGAATTGATTCAGCGAAATTTAGGTTATCTTGGCTAGATTCTCAGTAGAATTTTCAAGAATCTAAAATCCAAAACAAGCATGAAAATGTCAATTGGTGAGTAGTTTTGTATTCTGGAAAACTGAAGGAACAAACTGTTTTGACTGAAGAAACTTTGACTTTTTAGAAATTCAGTAATTTAAATAATTAATGTATTTTACTGCAAAATGGGTTCATAAGTGTTACCTCAGGCCCCTAGACTAAAGTCCCCCTATGTGGTATACTCAATAAGATGGGACAACAGAACAACTTGCCATGTAAGTACTATAAGTGCTTCAAGTTAAGTACTGGAAATGAGTAAAGTACAGTAACCTTAAGTGCTCAAAGTAAAGGGACTTAAGATTGATATCACAGTAACATAAAGGTTAAGTTTACATCTTATAGATAAAGAGCTTTACTTCTGCAAAAAAGTTGATGCAAGCATCTCGCTCCATGAAATGCTTGGGATCCATCCAGAGTGAGTCATCGGCAGTTTTACATCCAGAGCAGCTCCATTCGTTAGTCGCTGTCACCTAGAGGTCAAAGGTCACCTAATGTCAATGATCCAATTGCTCACTTAACTCATCTACCTTAATTGGAGCTTTCTGCGTAATGTGTGAGACTAGGAAGTTAATTGCAATGTCATCGCAATTAGTAACGTTGTCGACTCGATCGCGTATCACAGCAGGCATCTCATACGTGTAGAGGCTCATGTACTTTTTATGGTAGAACGCTAATCCTAAAATACAACTATTAGTTAACTGGGCCTCAATTAAGTGCAATAGGCACAGTGTGTTCCACGATATACTTTACATATAATAACAAAAAAAGTCTCGGTTAGCAAGGCGAAATGAGACCCAATGTATAAGTTGCACAGTACAACATACCAATAAGGACCATTGAAATAGAGTGCGGCACCCCATCATAGACCCAATGGCCATTAGCCCAGAGGACACCACGACCCGGGAAGCCAACGATCCGCTCGCGGTAGTCTTGCCAAATTCTAAATTATAATTTCCAGCACATAAAAGCTTGTGTAATTTTATGTACGATTGGTTAACTAATCATATTTAACTAACTCAAAATTGTTACCTGAATGCAAACATTAAATTCTCTTGGGAGGGAAACATATCATCATCCATGTTAAGTACAGCGTCAGTCTCTATAATTTCCAGCGGCAAAAAGCGATTGTTCATACTATTCGTTTTGCTGGTCAAAACCTGGAACAAGTATAGAAAATTTGCTCTGAATATGCTATGCAGAGAAAAAGAAAGCTTTTCTTTACGTTTTTGTGAAAGACGCTCCACATGCAACTGAGAAAAGAACGCTCTGTACGTGCTAATGATAAAAAGAGTTTTGTGAAAGCAGGCGCACCTTAACCGGGAAGGGCGTTCTGGGCAATATAATGTCTTCCGTAGGTTTTTCTCCGTTCCAAATAACAATCACGGCCCTGAGCCTCTGGAGACCAATAAGATTTTTCAAAACACCAGGTAGCTGAGACTTGCGTCTCTGATGCGTCAGAATCACAACGGTAAACTCCTCCCCTCCTTTTGTTGCGTTAGTTTTTTCAAGTTCCAACGAATTGAAGGGTTGGGTTATGGCTCGGTGTTCCTTCCGGAAATCGATTTCAGGGTTGGATCGCTTTAGTACAACCGTATGCAAATCTGCACTTTTGCTGAATATCCTCAACATTGACTCTCCAGCCTCCTGTATTATCAACTCATTAATAATATTTCAAATAATAAAATAAAAATCTTTAGATCAATTAAGTCAACTAAGAAGTGCAATTCAGTAAAGGTATTTAACTTGAGCTCTTACTTCAGGAACCTTGTGATAAAGTACTACGATCCAGAATGTGGTTAGTAATGCCAGAGAGAAGCACAATGCGAGAAGAAAAATGATCCACCGCTGTTTTCTAGTAAGTCTCAGCATCCTGACCCTTAACTGGCGATTAAGGACCCATGTCATTTTAAGGCCCTTGCCCTTCAAAGACACAGGTTAAACTTTAAAAATCGGCGTATTTCCGGTACTTTTGCAATCTTTCAGTTTCGCCCGGTACTGGTAACTTTTTGCATTAATTGGTGGGGTTAAGAAGTCATTTAAACTTATCTAAATTTTTATTTTTAACTACATTGTAGGTTGCATGCAGGAAGAATGGGAAGACTTTGTATAAAAGTAGAAAAATAATGCGCAATTGCTCAGAGAAAGAGTGAAGCAACTATTTTGTAAATTTCATCACTAATCTTTAGTCTAAAAAAATTTGGTTCTAAAAAAAAACTTGACTTATTCGCCGGTGTATTGCACCAAATTACACAAGAACACTACTTCTTTCGATTAGATTTACCTAACTAAGAGTATAATGCAGAGTTGCTCTTTCTCGTGTTCCCATTCTCACATGGAAACCACAAATCTATAACAAAAATTGTTTTAAAATTTATTTTTGAAATAAGAAAAAAAAATTTTTTTCAAAGTGATTCACTATACCTTACGGATTAGTGTGCCTAATGAAAAGAAAAAACTTTCACTTTCAAACTCTTATTGATTATTTCTCTTTCAATGCCATCGTACGCAAAAAAAGGTTGGATTGCAAAAAGGGGCCCAAAGGAAAACACTTTCTAAAAGTCCAGCCTAAAATATAAAACTTTGTTTCTTCCATTATATCTGACCCTCATTCTTGATAACTTGAGTAACCAAACCACATTTGAAAACGGGACTCCGCCTAATTAATTAATATGACCAACTAATTGCTACACTCTTCATTTGATTTAGTTTACCCAAGTAATTTTATTTTAACAAACCCAAACTCAATTTGACTAACATAATTAAAGAGATACCCTTTATTGACTTTTACCGTTACTATTTATCAAATCTGTGCATTAATGTACAACTTATGATTCGTGTCGATTATGGCTTACGCCAAATCTCAAATGAACGATTGACTGATTGATAACGTTAGCACAATTTGAAATTGAAAATTTCGAGTTAAAGTTGTAAAATCTAAATATCCCTTTTGCAAAATTTTTGAAAAAAAGAAAAGAAAAATGAAGCGAAGCTCCTATATTTAAAAAAAATCTTTCTCTAAACGATTCGGGGCGTTTGGAACAAGAAAAAAATTAAGTTCAATTTATTACAATTTTTCAGAAGAATATGTGATATAAATAAAAACAAAAATTGTTGGGACAAAAACATTTTGACTCCGCATTTGTGCAATCCAACCCTCATGGCATCGCTGCAGTCTCTTTATAGCTTTCTCTTGTATAGGAAGCAGCACTCATAACTCTACCATGCTCTCTAGGATTTCTACTGACAAGCCGACCAGAGCATAGGGAAAGAATATCCCTGAAAGAACATTTCTGAAAATTTCTGATGCTCTATTTGAACCTAAGACTGTTTTTAATGTTAATCCGATATTCTGATTTATTTTACCACTGCCAATTAGAAGTCAATTGCGAAATAAGGTTATTTTACGAATTGTAATTATAATTCCTGCACCTGCTAATCCCAAAGTTGGTGAGCTATCAGCTCCATACTAATTCATCCACTTTTCAATTTTCTTCTACAGAAAATTTAAGCAATCATTTAATTTACAAATATTGGTAGCACAAGTATTTCACTATTATGACAAAATGCGTCCAAAAACGACGGTACGGTTAATAAGGCGAAATTTTAATTGCTGAAATTGGTTTCTAAAAACCTACTATCGTGAAATCAAAATTTGAATAGGGCCGTTTATTCTTTCAGGGCTCTTTATTCTTTCTTTCAATTTTTTTCAATCTGTAACCACCTTGCAAACACTTGCTTACACTCTTCCAACCGCTGCAAATACTCTTTGAACTTTTTGTTTTAATCTTCAACTCTAACTACATGAAATATGTTGGTGGCGTTGAGTCTAACGCTGAGTGCGTTTATCCGCTTGGACGAGGTCTACGATAAGGCGCAACAATTCATTAAAAAGTCAAATCTATTTGTAAACAGTGAAATTATGTATTTTCTATAACGCATTTTTTTCTTTTTGAGAACTGTCTCTTGTAATTCTGAAGTAGCTAAAAAAATTGGGAAAACTTTCTCTCATAATTTGCACAAACCAAAACTCTGATTTTTATTTCCTCTAAACGATATAAGAAAAATGTGTGGAGAAAAATGTAGGTAGATATTATACGTTTTTTATTTGACTTATAGCAATAATTACCGAAAAGCGCTTCTAAAAATTGTACGTCAAAGTGTCCAGTTTTGATCGATCCATGTATTATCGGGATCTGTAGGTGGTTCCTGGCCAAAGATTGCTGCATATTTGATGAACCAAAAATTTCCATAATATAATATGAATTCAAAATAATTTCACCCTGGCAACGCCTTCATCCAGTTTTTAAGATGAGTTCAGCTCGCAATGACTTTAAGCCCTTAAGCGAAGGATTTTAAATATTAACCGCAAACTTGAACGTTATACCTAATATTTTAGGCATTTCAGAAGATGTTTTTAGACATTTCAAAAAATATATTTAGATATTGTAGAATGTGCTTTTGAGCCGTTGGAACATTTGGGCTATTTACGTCATAACGCCAACTCTTAACGTCTGAACGCATCTCAGTAAGCAAGTTTGTAAACCAGGTAAATATAAAACAGAACAGACTCCAGATGTGTTGTTTTGTTTAAACAATATAACTTACATTGTATTAAAGTATTTCAAAAATACTGAATCAACATCCACTGTTACAGACGCGAAGAATGACCGTTGAGTAGGACTAACTACAAAATGATACGACAAACATTTCCGAATCATTTGATCGCTCAATGCTTGTTCCGACACAAAGCATAAAAGTGTAATAGACATAAATTCTAGTTACGCAGAATTTTTTTCTACATATTTTTTTTGTCGTCACAGTTGTTATGTGAGTACGTTATATTTTTATTCTTACTCATTCACTTCTACTTTTGTTGATTCAACTCTTCGTTGAATTATTTCATTTCGTTTTATTCTTGTATAATAATATGAATTAAAAAAGTTCAGCAGTCAGCTAATTTGTACCAGTTAGGGTAAAGCGGTGAACATTTTATAAATAGCTGCATTACCGGGCTTTTAATCTAAAACTTTCTCCGCAAGAAAAAACTTCTATTACTTGTCAAATTGCTTCTTTAAAGATGTGCTATATTAAAGTTTGCGTTACTCTGCTTATTCTGAATTATGCAGTGGTTGGATCTTTCACGGTGAATACAATTTAGAAATTACAAATATTAACTAAAATTTGTACAGCTCTAACACATTGCAAGATTATATAGCCATACATTCGTGTTTCGGTCAACAACATTATGAAGTTGTCTTGTTTTAAACCGGAAATTGATACGCCACAGTAAGTAAATTTTTCTCTTGGGAGTTTGAGTTATATAAAGAATTTAAAAAGGGGTTTGCAATATCTATGGAGAACTTAAAATATTGATTGATCTAACAATTGTAATTGAAAGACTTCGAATTCAAAACTACTATTGCTCCAGCATTTTAAAATGAAATTGTGTTTTAGCCTATTTTTGTTTACATAACATTTAAAAAAAAAAAGTGGATAGGTCTTGCTGCTATTTTTGCATGCTGCTAATAAGTGCAAAAAATAACTATTTCTTGAAACCACGCCCTTATTCAAACACCAGTTTTTCAATTATACGAATCAAGTATTGATGGTGCAGAAAATCATACCAATTAGCAAAAACTCTATGCTATTGAGAAAATAATTTGCTAATGCAATAGCTTGGTAGCTGATATTCAATCCATTTTCGTTTTATTTCCGCACGTTCAAACACAAGTTAGTAAATATGAAAGGAGTCTGCAGTACAAGAATGCGTTTGCGCGATTTTGAAAATATACGCCAAAATTCAAATTTGTACAATTTTTCTTCCAAATTATAACATTAGAGCGGTTTGATCCTTACAAGTGGAAATCTTGTAAAGCAATTCTGTTAGAAACATAAATCAGCTGTTTGAGTTTTATTTTACAATAGTATTGTTTGTAATATCAGTACCTTAAAACAGGTATTAAATGTTACACATTTTCAAATTCTCCTTATAGGCCAAACAAATATGTCATCAAAATTGCCTCCTACTCGCAGTGCAGAGCACCATACAACATTTGGTGCTCAGGCGCCTGTCCAGAAATCGCCAACTTTCGTGACCCTGATACACTATTTGTTGTCGCAGTCGATGGAAAGGGTATTGTACAAGTATTGGGAAAAGACATGGTCGGAAATTCCCTCTGCGTAGGAACAGATTGCACATACTTTTAAAAAAAGAGATAAATAGAATTTGCGTAACCTGTGTGCAGCGTAAAACTTTTCTAATATGTTTAAGGAATACGTTTGAAATTTTAAATAAAACAAGTACACATGATTTTACGGCGCTAGTGCGTATGTACTGCTGTAGTTTAATTTGTTAAGGAGAAATCGCTAACTTCGTTTGAATTCTGTTTTATTAAAATAAGCATATTGTATCTAGAATGCGAAGTAACGCTGTGTGTGTCTGTCCGTCTGACCGAAAAATCGAAGTTTGAGATATTATGTAAACTGAAATTGTATTATGGTATGATAATCTACGCTGGATCCTATGAGCATTAATTAGACTTAAATAACAATGGCAAAAGTGATTTTGTTTTAGTTTTTTTAATCCTTTATAAATTTAAGCTTAAGCTAATATTATTTAAACTTTTACGACTATTGATGGTAATAAACTTAACAATTGTTGCTGAAATTTTATTAAATCGTCTTTTCGTTTTCTTCAATTAATTAGTGCCTTTTATTTTAAATTCTATACAGTTTTGAACATTTAACAGTTTTGGTTTTGGGTAAAAATAGCAGTTGTATTCAAAGAACCCCTGATCAAAAGAAGGACGCTAGCGGATTATGTATGTCTTTTTTCTTCATTTTCCATTAATTTTTTAAGAGAATGTATTAAATTACAATTAAAAGTATAAATAATTCATCACGCTATAACCAAGGTTTGTTACGTACGAGCCTTTGTATAAATGTATGGATTTTTTTCTTCTACTTTTGTGACTCTGTTTTTTGAGGTATGGTTTCACAAAAACTTACCTTAATTCAAAACTTCTGCACTTGAAACGGGAATCGGGTTTGTTTTTAACCTTAATTTTTTTTTACTTTACGAGAAAATTGAACTAGGGGTGCAAAGGAGTGCTGCTTTGCTAGTCAAATATTTCTTTGTGTACAAGGCAAGAGACTGAAATAGGTTGGAAAAATAAAAAATACCTAAAAAATAACAATTCCCTGATTGAGAAAAACAGCGGACTTTCCAATCACCCATTTTGTGGTATTTAAAGCAATTCTAATTTTGCTATTCCATAGAAATTTTGTAGACCTTTCAAGACTCCAAACCCCTAGACTTAAATTATATTATTAGATTTTGCTTGTTCTACAGGTAATAAAAAGTCTTAGTTTGCCTCAGTTAAGTTAGAGTTTAGGAAGGAAGTTATCAAGCTTAGATTGTGTACTACATTTAACCATACACCTCGATTCATGAAACTGTTAGTGTTAAAACTACAATTCATTATAATGATAGATATTGTTTGACTTCATACTTATCGACAAATGTTTTGTTGTATTTAGAACCTGCGCATTGGCAATCATGATTGCCTTGACGTTTTCCTGAGTTGTCGTTGTGGAGAGTATGTTTACAAATCTTGGTGCAGCAGTAAGTTAAATATACTTCCAAAATAAAAATTTCGTAGAAAAAACTATTAAGTAATTGAATACCTAATTGTGTTGTATTATTATCAATTATGTTATCAAAAGCCTTGTACGCCGCCCAGCAATACTCCAGAATGCAGTGCGTTATGTACGTTTCTGTTGGGTTCAACTGGGATTTGCTTCTTCTCCAATTGCGTTTGTAATGATATACCTTGAAGACAAAAAATAATATAAGACAAGAATACATCTGCAGAAATACTTAAACACTAATTAAACAGAAATATTTTGTTAGAAATACAAAATTTTGAATTATGAATAAATAAGTCAAACAATTCTGTCCTTTGATTAGAACTTCAACTTTACAATTAAGTAGATAAGACGAACAAGTCCAGCTTAGGACAGGTAATTTCTATTTGTAATGTTTGACTCCTGTTGTCATACCAACGGCGTTTTTTGGCTAAAGTATGGCTTTGCACCCCTAATTCTTGTTTTGAAGATAAAATATTGTAATAAAACAATTAAGAAACTTTCCTCTATGGCTGAGAGTATTACAGTAGGTAACAAATATATTGATTTTTTTTAAAGAAAAAAAAAGTCTTGCTTTACAGTATATTGCCAAATAACATTCCAGCCAATTTATATTTTAATGACAATAAAACACATGTTTCAATTTAGTTTAAACCCTAAAATGTCAAAAATTGGAAGAGTATGAATCCTTTTGTCTCAACGGCACGAATCTTGGAGCCCGCGAAAGCCAAAACTTTAAAACTTCAAACTGTTTACTCTGTTCTCAATTTTTCAAGTAAATTTAAGTTTGCAAGTCAATCAACATCTCAAATCGATAAATCTATTTAATTTTTCCAGTAAACTTTTATTGATTTGATACTGCAAATAAAGGTACATTCCATGTTTGTATTAGCTATATAATTAAGAACTAAAAGTTCATTTACATTCCAGTGCAAGTCACCATGGAGCAAGAGTCGTCAGAAATAGCAAAGAAATTGATCCATTTGGAAAATACTGTCAAAGTATTTAGAGCAGAAATGAGCATGAAGATGTCCATTGTGGAGCAGATTCTCAACAACAGAAACGGTGAGAATCAGTTGTATGTTTTATGTTTTGAAATCTATACATATCTCTTGATCAATGTAGTACATATCCTTTGATTAAAGTTCGACATATCTTTGAAAAAATGTAATACATATGTTTTAAACAATGTTTCCTGACTGTTTTTGTTCAGAACAGTTTGAAATTCAGAAGGAGCTGTTCACTAGAGAGCAGCATCTCTACGCAAGTTTGATGTGTCACTGGAAGAACATCGCTGACCTTGCAGCAAATGGCCTCTCTCTGCAGTTCTCAGGTTCAGTTCACCAATCAGAGGGCAAGGAACTTAAAGCAGAGGATAGTTCTGAACAGGATGATTACTCAAGCGACGACTCTCGTGCCGTTCGAAAACGGTCTTCAGCAAAGGCGAGAAGAGAGAGGTGTAAGCGAATGCAATCGAAACGTATTCGACGTAAGGAAACATGCTAGTTATAATTTTTTAAGCTAATTAGTTAGGAAAAACTTTAACAGAAATCATTCATTTTAAATTCATGAATTCATGTTTCATTCATTTTTTTTTAATAATAGTTAGTGAAGATGGTGCTAGATCTAAAGTTGATACAGAGCGTATCATTTCAAAGTCGGTGAATGATTCTGAGTGTGAAGTTTCTGGATCAAAACCTAATACAACGGAGGAGCACGAAAATGATGAAAGTAAAGATTTTAAAAACTGTGGTAAGCAAATTCAAATTGAAATCAGAAATAGTTTTGAGTTTTAGAATTATCAAAGTTTAGAAATTTTGTTTTAATTTTTGATTAGTTTTTTTGCACCTAGGGTCTGCTGGCATGGAGAAGAAGGTTTTCGTTGATGTTTACATTCCAGGGCCGTATCGTATCGGCCAAAAATCCGTTGGGAATCCTGTTTGGAAGCACTTTCTGCGTGAGGAGGACGGAAGTTCCGCTCTGTGCAAGTCATGTGACGCGGTCGGAACCAGTACCATAATTAGAATGCATGGAGGATCA
>JAQFYP010002500.1:0-12588 GCA_034694865.1 Bilobella braunerae | reverse complement strand
CTAGGGTATGATTCGGTATGGTTCGCTGCCTGAAATTTTTTATGAGGGTATGATTCGGTTCGGTTCGCTGAGGCCCAGGATTCGGTACGGTATGATTCGCTGTAAGTTGCGTGGATTCGGGGTTCGCTAGGAAAGGTACGGCGAACCCAAATGCACACGTGTGCTCTTGCTCAAGGCAACGGGGATATGAAACTTGTACGACAGCCGTGCGCCTTCGTCAGCGACATCGACATACTGATTCTGCAGCGATTTCTCGAGCACGGCGCTTAGGAGCGCTGGAAATGTGCTGGCCGCGGCCGCGGTCCACTTCGGCTGCGTGACGAGCCCACGAGCCCTGACAATTTGGTAATCAAGAGGGACGGAGTGTTGGACGCTGCGGAAGAGCCATCTCGCCAATCCTAATTAGTTAATTAATTAGTCACTTAAACTGCATCAATCATTACCTCAATTATCTTAATTAACCACTTAATTAACTACTCAATTATCTAATTAGCATAATTGTTTCCACTTCACTTAGGTACCAAATCTTGGTCACGAATGTCAAGGAGTGACAGGAACCCTTCCCGTCCTTCGTCCAGGCCAGGACTCACCACCATTGTCAACTGTCAGGTCACCAACTGACCTACTTTAACTGTCTAATTAACACCACCAATTAACACTTAATTAATTAACTAATTAATCAATTAACCAAAACAGAGAACGTTTGACAACACTCGACTCAAACACATGAGAGAGAGCAGAGAGGAGGAAAGAGAAAAGCACGTTTTTGTAAAGCACGACTATGCTGTTCCCGCCAAGAAATTTGAATGTTGGAAATTCTTATTTTACAAAAGTCACGTGATCTCCCCTTAAAATAAATGTCCAGTAAAATCCAAAATTGTTCCGACCGGCGGCTTTCAAAATCGAATTTTGCCAATTTAAAAAATCAAGCACAAGTTCTATTTTCAAACTCTCGTTTTTTAGAACAAAATTTGAAATCAAATACGATAAGAAAAAAGTGTCGAAAATATTGTTTTTTGAACGCTGCTTAAAACTACAATGACGAAAAAAAAGGCCCTTACATTAAACAGAACTGTAAAAATGTTGTTTCGAATTTAAAAAAAAAACATTAAAGGAAAAAAATAGCTAAAAGTTTGCTCTAAATTTAGAAAATTCGAAAATCGCTTCGAAACCATTTAACACACCAACACAGCTAAAGCATTCAGAACAACGACAAAATTCGCGGATCTCACTTTTTTTCTTACTTTTTTCTTTTTTCTTCTCACAGATTTTTTTTTTAATTTTGAACAAGATTCCAATTTAAAAAAAAACACAATTTTTCTAAAATTAAAGTATCATATCGACACTTACAATGAATTCTAACCAAATTAAATTTTAAAACAGCTCTGAAAGGAGTATTTAATTACTTCCAAAAATAGAGCACCCTAGTTCTCTTTTTTAGAAAATATTTTTAAAAATTTATTTTTGGAACAATCGCTGCAGCGATTAATGTTCACAAGTGAAACGACGTATTAGATTAACAGCTAGTGTGTTGTAGTGAACAATTAAAAAATGTTTTAGTCATAAATCAACAAAAATATTAAATCAAATAACGATTTATTAAGATTAATAATCGTCAATCAATCAATACTCCAGCAAATCAAAACAATAGAATTACTATGCTTAAGCATCAATCAATCCATGTTCAATCAAATCAATACTTTTCATACTTTCAATGCTTTTCAACTATTAACTTGAAATTAAATAATTAATTCGAATGTTTGAATGAAACTTTTTTGAAAACATGACTTTTCAAAAAGGCTCTTTTTTAAAAATTAAACAAAATAAACGTCATTGATACTCAGCTCCTCGTAACTGTTTTCCTTGCGCATTACACCCAGTAGAATCCAAAATTGTTCCAACCGGTGTCTTTTTAGAAAACAAATTATTACCAATTTAAAAAATCAAACACAGTTTCTAATTTCAAACACAATTTCTTAGAACAAAATTTTAAAACAATGCAAACCCAAGGAAATTTTTTTGAATTCTCAAAAAATGCTCAAACTTTGCTCTAAATTTAGAAAATTTAAAAACGTTTAGTCTATTTGACAACACACGAACATTACGAGAAGTGGAACAACTACCTATCATTGCTACTTCACTCGGCATTTGCTTTAAAGTACTTTTTTTATTTGTAATTTTTTTTTTAATTTCTAAAAAAAATAACTTTTCATTTACTTTTTTTTTTTTTTTTAATTTTCAAAAAGTTCGCGTGTCAAACCCAACTAAAAAGTAGCACATAACTACCTTGGAAATAAGACTTTAAAAATCGCACGGCATTTAATTGCGTCACAGATGCCGTCCGAATCTATTTGAACACTTTTTCATAACAAAAAATCTCACTTTGAAACAATCTTAGACATCTTTTTTTAAAAGCTTTTAGAAAACGGCACCCGTAACCTAATCGTCAACCTAACCTAACGCAGTGAATTGGAAACTTGAAACTTATTCTAAAAAATTATGCAAATGATGTCAACTAGAATTCCAGCTCAAATCCTAACCAAAAATTGAAATACTGTTACAAAAATTCAAAAAATACTTTTTTTTAATTTTTATAACTGTCACAACGACCACTGCTCACGGTACAAATTTCGCGTTTTGCAGAATCAGAACAGAATCCAAATTGCTTCGAACGGCGATTTCAAACCCTAATTTCACCACTTTCAAAATTTATTCATAATTTTTTAAATTTCGAACTCTTTTTTTTTTTAGAAAAAAATCTAAGACAAAAACGCAGCTCAACGATAGTTGTTGTCCAATTGTTGAAAATTGTGGTTTGAGCAGTGCTTAAAAATGTCAGAAAAACAAACTGTCCTTATATTTTACAGTAGCAAAAGGCTTTTAAAACATTTAAAAAAGGCATATTTCCAAATAACATTAAATTTTTTGTAAATGGGTTTTATTTTTTCTAAATTTAGAAAACAAATTATTTCACACAACTAAAAGGAGAGAAGCGACCTTAAAGAAATGCGTCTTCCTAGGTCATTAGCATTTCATTTGCTGCATGACTTTTTTTAACTTTTGAACACGATTAAATTTTTTTTTTTTTTAAAATCGATTTTTAACGACTGAAAAGCAAAGAAATTCACCTTTTTACAAAACAAAAAGAAGACTGAACTATTTTTTTTTCAAAATGTGATAGACTACTTTGGTTAAAAATTGTTCGGCAAATTGGTACGCACTATTTAGAAAAATAAATACTGAAAAAAAAGTAAATTGTTCAAAAAAAATATTCAATCCATTTTTTAAAAACAAGAAATTCAAAACAAAATTATCAAAGGCATCCTGACCACTTCCAAGGTAAACCGTAAGGTCTCAAGGGTCATCAACAGCTTTTGAAGCGAACATCGATGCAGCGCTGAATCCAACTGCAAAACTATTTTGATCAAATCGCTGCGAAACTCACTTGTAGTCAGATTATTGCCCATTCCTCAACGCAGCAGCGATTTCAAATCTGACCGTTCAAGGCTCTTTTCACTTATTTCGCCATACAGCGTGATGTCTCTTTCTTCAGCGCAGTCGTGAGCGCTTCGATGTACTGAAGCGCTGGACACTTGACGCTTTGAGACACCGTGACGCTAGTTTGAAATAAAGCGACAAATCAAGGTTTTATGCTGTGTCGCTGCGAAGTTCATCGCTGTCTTCCCACTCTCTTTCACCGACCAATCAGACTGGATCTCCGAATTTAAGCGAACTACCAATCAGAACGCCGCATTTAAAAGGCCATGGTTCCATTTTCGGTTCCATGGGCTATGTGCCCGTAGGGAGCCACGGAAAATCAATAAAAAAAAATTTAAAAGGCCAGACAATATGTCGAATTTCAAATCGCTGCCGAGCTTACGTTAATAAGTTGTAATGCGAAAAGCACTTTTGACCTTTAGCTCGCACACAACTCCAATATTATTCTTGCAGTACGATAGCGGAAGCTGCAGCGATTATTGAGGATCGTTTTAAATGTGACCGATGCTACGAAGCGATTTCGAAAGGTGCGCGAAGGGGTCGCAAAGAGCAAAAACCGTTGAAATTTAAAACAAGACCCTTTTCGCGACTACTACTCAAAACTTAAAACAACTTTAAAAAATGCTATATTAAAAGCAAAAATTCAAACACGTTCCAAATTCCCTGTTCAATCTTGCTTTAAAACTTGAATTTAAAAAACGCCCTTTTTTAAATTTGAACAAAAACTAACAGATCGCAACTCACTTCCCTGTCGCAACCGCTCTTTCCTCCAAACAGAATCTAAAATAGTTCTGATTCGCGGCATTCTAAACCTTTTCCAACTCAAAACAATTTTCTTATTTCAAATTCAAAATTTTCAAAACAAAAAAAAACAGACCAAACACAGTAAATACAACAGTCGTTTGAACAGTGCCTAAAAATCCAATGCTAAAAAATGTCGTTACATTGAAACGAAAATGTTGCTTCAAATTTTCAAACGAGCATTCAAATTTAAAAAAGAAGACGTAAAAAACGTATGTTCTAAATTTAGAAAATTTAATTTGAACAAGACTTAAATTTTGAAAAATCACAAATCTGATCTGTTACACACAGACCTTAGAAAACAATCATAAAAATAATACGACATTTAATTTTATTCCAAAAAATAGAGCCATAGGGAACGCTAATCATTTCCATTTTACCAGTGTATTTTTTTTTTTAGAAAATAAGAATCTTGCAAGAATTTTCAAAGTACTTTTTCAAAAACAGCAGCAGCTCTTGCAACTAAAATTTAATTCAAAGACCTTGGAAATTATTGTTTAAAAATCAAACGGCATTTAATCGCATTCAAAACTAGAGCAGTGCTTGTGGGTCTTCGAGCAATTTTTTCTAAAAAAAAAAAATCATGTCTGAAAGAATTTATTTGAACAAATATTTAGGTTTTTTTTTTAAATCAATACTTACCCACCAAATCGCTGGCATTTATTTAAAAAAAAACCGATGCTTGTTTGTTGAAATTTAAACAATTCAGATTCAGAACATTGCGATTCTACTCGTAATGTCACAAAGCTGAGAATTAGGATAACGACCTCAGAAATGCGTCTTCAAAATTTATCTAGCACTTAAAAGCTTCAAAAGCCTTCTAAAAACACGTATTTAAAAAAGGAATTGAATTTAAAAAAGGTTCATGTTCTAAATTTAGAAAATCTACTAGAAAAGCTGCCATTTCAACAAAAATAAGACAAAACGACCTACCTTAAAAATAAGGATTTCAATTGTTTAAAAAAATGTTTGAACAATGTGAAAAATTTTATAGAGCTCATTTTTTTTTAGAATTTCTTTTATAAAGGAATCTAATCTAATTCAATTTAACACGAAAAAGGCATGAAAAGTAACTAGAACGTTAAACACAACTTCCTCGGAAATGAGTCTTTAAAAATCAAACGGTATTTAATTGCTTTCAAAATTTGAGTAGGACATGAATAGCTTTAAGCCACATTTGATGACTTGTTTGAAAGGTGTCCTTTTTTAGAAAAAGTTTTTAATGACTTTTTTTTAAATCCCAATTCCTTTTTAAATGCCACTTTTCCTTTGAACAGAAAAATAAAAGAATAAGAGGTATGCCGGAAAACTATAGTTTAAAAAAAGGCAATCATTGACTTTAGTTAAAAACTGTCCGGCATATTGGTACGCACTATTTAAAAGAAATCCGCTTCACTTAAAAAATTTTGAAAAAAAATTTGAAAACAAGATTTTTTTTAAACAAAGTTAGCAAAAATTGGCATCCTACCCTTTTCAAGGCAGATTGTAAGGGACTCAAGGGTTAGTGTTGAAGCGAAGGTAGATTTAGCGCTGAATCTCCAAATGGAAAATCTTCTTGAGCAAATCGTTACAGCGATTCATGGCTATTGCGAAACTCACCTGCTGTCAGATTATAACCGCTCTAACAGCAGCGCAACAGCGATTTCAAATTAGACCCTGTCAAATTTTTTTTTAGATCAAGTGCTAGGAAAGAAATTCTTAAAATTTTTTTTTAAAATAATTAACATTTTTTTGAATTTCATGTTCTATTTTTACTTGATCAGCATTTCTAAAGGCCTTTTTTTGCAGCAAATTTCACCTTACAGCTACGGATTTTGTATATATTTTTTATATTTGCAGAGCTTCAAAATTTGCAGAGCGTCTTAGAATTTGGGGCAATCAGAGGCAATTTTTAAAAATAATGGATACACTGCAGAAGCGCTTGTGTACAATTCGATTTTAAAAGTTTCTTTTTAGAATCCTTATTGTTTTTTAAAGTTTCGAAAATAGAGGCACTGTCGATGGAATCGAGAAAGATGAGAATCGATGAGGCAAGCACTGCCGCTGGCAGCGATTTTGTCAAATTCTCTTCCGGTGCACCGTTGATGAACTTGCCTCCAGGAGAAGTGACGTTGCAGCAATTGACAAATTAAAATTTTGCTTAAACTAGGCCACAAACGGGATCATGATTTCAGCGATTCTCTGTCCTTGAGCGCTGCTCGGTAAGTTGTACTCCACAATCGCTGCAATGTCATCCAGATGCGAAGACACCGGGCACCAACTCTGTCAAGCGTTTTCTCAGTGCTGGAAAGAAAAAAAGAAAACTGAAATCGAAAAAAAATCACTACACATAATCTATCACTGATCGCTCAAACTGAAAAGCGTATCAACGGAAAATCTCTGAAAACGTTCTAGATTGTCTAAATAATCTAATTATTTTTCGCAACGACGATTTCATTATTTTTTGTTTTTATAATTTTGATGTCTCATATAATTTATTTTCAAAATTCAGAAAAAAAAAATCGAAATTATCTTGCGTATGAAGGTCAGAGTGCGTAATTCATAAAGAATACGGGATTAGAATTTTTGAAAATCTAAAACAATCTCTTTGAATTTAAAACAATTTTTTTTAAATTCTTAGTTTTAGCGATTTCCAGCGCTTTACTTCCTTCTTTCCAAAATATCCATTAGTGTTAAGCCTTGCAATGAAATAGAACTGGTCATTCGAAACAATGAGCTTGAGCGCTACGCCTCTCTTGTTGTCATGTACTGGGAAAAAACTTTAAAAAAAAATTGTTACAGAAAAACAGCGATTTCTGTAAGCGTTTCGTAACTCTAAAATTTTCTTCTAATTCAGCGTCGAATTTCAAATTTCGAAACACAATTCAGGGAAATATGTACGTTGAAGTTGGTTGAGTTCAACACATTCCGCTTTTGTACAAGTGATCTTATGAGCAAGTTCTGCTGAACAACCAAAATACTTGTTTAGAACGTTTTTTTAAATACATAAAAATTTTTTTTAAAGTACCTTTTGAATTAAAAAACAAAGCAGTTTTTTTTAAACCGTACCTTTTGGGAATTTCGAATTTCTGTTAGGCAACCGGTCGGATTTGATGCGCCCCAAATCCTTCTAAGTTGTGACGGATGCTCGGCGTCAAAAATGTACTGTTCAAATATTAAAAAAAAAATTAGAACAGAACAAAAATTTCTTAGAAAATCCAACATCCGCACTCGTCTAAAAACTATCGATCATCGAGCAGGATTTTTATTTGTTATGATACAATTTCCTTTCTCCAACTAAACATTAAATTAACTGCCTACGTATGTGATTAGTAAACTATCGACCGGCATTTAGTTAAATAATTTTCTAATTAAAAGTGGAAGCACAATTAGTTGAATAACTAAATATAATCATAATTTGTTAACTAATTAGCAATTGCATTAGTCTTATCAAGATTATTGGGTTCAATATTTTCCTACAGAATCATGTATCCCTTCGCTTCCAGACATTGGACACGGCAACGAATCGATTTTAATACAACTTTTCCAAAAAAAAAATATGTCTAAAATTTTTTGAAAAAAACTTCACCACACTATTTTTTATTCTTAAACTTGACAGATTTTATAATCAAAGCATCAAAACTATTGTTTAGAAATTCATATTAAAAAAAAATTTACTAGATCAGCAAGTGATCAAGTAAATTGCAATTTGATCAACATAATTTTCTGCAGCAAATTTCACATTACTGCTTCGAATTTTGCTTATTTTTATTTTACACGAACAAGATTTGTAGAGGCTTCTACATCTCTCTCTCTCTTACAATTTAGAATGCAGACTAAAGTTCTAAAAAAAGTGTATTTGATTGCTAGTATTTTTTTGTCGTTAAATTTTTTCTTCTTAAGAAATATTTATAAGTTTGCCTAGCTTTTTGAAATTTTTGGTCCATCTGATCATAAATTTAAAAAAAAATCGTTGAAAACATCTAGAATTTTTAAAAATTGATTTTAAAATTGTCGGCAGTCGTTTATATTTTCAGTTTAGAAATAAACGCTTGGAGTTGAACACCATTTCTAATTCACTCTTGTCCATTCTTTCAGCTGGAATTGTGGACATGGATCATGACGATCAACCTAAACGTTATACAAAAAAAATAGTGATTTTTTTTATGTAGAATTTGCAGCTGTTTTATTTTTTTTCATAAAAATCAAAGCGAGTTATTTTTATTTTCTAAACCATATTAGAACACTTATTCTTAAAATTTTTAGAACTCAACTCAAAACTCCGTTGGCACGCTTGAACTGAAGATTCAAAATATACGTAGAATTTGCATACGAAAGTTATGAACGGCATCACGCTTTCAAACATTGCTTTTTGAATTTTCAAATTTGTAAAAAATGTAATTTCAAAATTTCCAATAATTTGAAATTTTGAAAAATGAAATTTCCAACAATTTAGAAAATTAAAAAAAAAATGTTCAATTGTTACAAATTGTCCAAAATGAGTTGAACTACGAATTAAGAGACCGTGTGTATGACTAATTAAATGCTGAACGATGTCTAGTTTAAGTAGTTTACTAATTAGCTTTCGAAACACATTTAGTTAAATGTTTTTACTTTAATACTTAAAGTTATAAGCACAGTTAGTTAAGTAATTAAAATTTATACGGGCAATTACCTTCTCCGAGTGGATTGCAGTAGTGCCTCTCAGACGCTGCGCTGCCCACGGCAGCGCTTGATTTAGAATCTATTTCAACCAAAAAAATGATTGAAATTTTTAAACAGGAATATAGAACTTTAAAAAATCCTCTAAAAATATGGATTATTTTCTTTGTCTATTTGTTTTTGTTTTTTAAATGCGTCTTTTCTTTGAGTTGACAGTTGACAGAAATTTTTAATTAAATTTTTATCACAACCACAAAGTATTGTTTTAAGAATACTTTTTTTTCATGTTCCTTTCTTTACTTGATCATCATTTGTAATGACTTCTACATCATTTTCCGCCACAAATTTCACTTTACTTGTTCGAATTTCGGCTCATTTTTCATTTACATGAACAACAATTTGTTGATGCTTCTACGTCTCTTTCTTAGATTCCGAGATTCCGATTCTTAGAAATTAGAGCAATTTAGTAATTATAGAAAGCCGTGCATCTAATTCTTTTTTTAATTTGTAGTAAAGAGAATTTTGATTTTAATTTTTTTAAATTTTGATTCATCTTGTTCACACAGTTTAAAAATTGTTGCATTTTTTAAATTTGTTAAAAATGTAAACTGTAATAAATTGTTTTAAATTCTTAGTAATACACTAAAATAGAAATAGACTTCCACACCCCTAGAAGAAAGTCAATTTTGGCCATTTTTTCCAGCCAAAAGTTCAGTAATCGCTGATTTGTGGGCATGAACCATGAGGCCTACCAGGTCCTTCCAGCGTCAATTACCATTGCATCACGTGACCAAGGAATTTCAAGTTTTCATCATTGTCAAAGGTCAAGGTACAAAATGGTCTCTCTGATTGGTCGGGAAATGCGATTGAACTCGTCGGGCGTGAGAAACATGAATCAATCAAGCATCACCAAATCCAACCTTTTTTTGAAATTTTCGCTGACTTTTTTTAAACAAACAATTCTTTGCTAAATAAAAAACAAACTCTACAAAATTTAAACACCTATAATTTATTGACGTCGATTCAAAATAGAAATCAGCGATCAATACCATTATAAATACTGGTAGTCTTGTTGGCGAACTGAAGAAGAGGCATTTTAGGGTGTTTCAATAGATTCCGTTGGAAGTTATCCAACGGCGTGAAATTCAATCATTCTTTTTTAAATATTGAAAATTTGCCTTTTGAGAAATGCTGGAATCATTTTTAAAAATTTAACAAATTTTGAAAAAGAAAAGTTGTAAATTTTTTTTTAGCGCTGCAAAAGTACGTCGCTTTCTCGCGGAGCAATTTAAACTGCGTTCAAATAAATGCAATTTTTTTCAAAATATTTCAAAATATTTCCAAATATTCAAAGCAATTTTAAGAAAACACAGAAAAAAGAAATTTTTGTAGAAAATCGGTATGTATTTGTGCCGAAAGTTGAGTCACTACAACCTCACAACTCCAAAATTTTAATTTAGCTTTATCAATTCGATGAAAATAAGTCGGCGGAAATCTCGGCGGAATTTTGATTTTTGCTAAAAATTGCAAACAACAGAGTTATGACTTAACCTGGTAAGAAAATTCACTCCTGCGTTGCCAAGCAACCTTGGTAACAACAATTGCAACAACTTAAAAATACGATGCCAAAAAACTGTCCTTATATTGCAACAGGAAATGCTGTTTAAAATAATATTGTTTCAAAACTTGTGAAAACTTTTTTTGAACTGTATTTTTTAAAACGTGTTCTTACCTGATTGAAACAAAAGAACTGAAACTAAACTGAAACACCCAAAAGCTCACTAGTGTAAAATTTGTATTTGAAAAAAATTGAGAAACACAGTATTTTTTAATTCATAAGACTTTCAATATTTCGAGATATTTCGAGAGTGACGAAACTCGAAACGTTGAAAACTTCTCTTCACGAATTTGGATTAAAATTGTGCGGCATCCTTGCCAAAAAAAAAAAAACTTTTTAAAACTTTTTAAAGATTTAAAAAATTACAATTTACATGTTTTTCGAAGAACATTTTTGGAAATGATGTATAAGTTTCATGGTTGGTTGATTTGCTAGTATAAAAACAAAGATTTAAATATCCTTGACCTATGGAAACGAATTATGTTTAAAATACGCAAATTCATTCTCACAACATTTTAAAAAAATCATTGTCATCTTTCTTCAGTTTTATCTGTCATCTCATCAATCTCAGTTCTTTTAGTAATTGAGAGCACTACAAAGCAACTGATCAGTGACCGTGAGTAATTGGAGCAATCGAAAGGAGCACAGAGCCGAACTACCGATTCGATCAATCGACGAAGTTGTGACTAATTACGCGAGATCAATTAATCACTTGTTAATCGACGATTAGCGCTTCATCTGCCGCAGTGGATGGGGTGTCTATCTCAGCTGCTTCAATTAATTGAACACACTTAATTACCATTAATCAACGACTGAATAGCCCGTGGTACAAGCAGAGCCAGAACATGGTTGGCATAGTAACCAAGCGGTAGAGTACTGCAGCGAACTGAGATTTAAACAATCGCTTGTGAACCTAAATCAGCGCCCGAGTAAACTGCGACACAAGCTGATTCGTGTTTGGTGTTTCTCGTTTTTCTGAAAACCGTTTTCGTGACCTAATACGGAAAGAAGCGATTCGGAAACTCCAGTTCTCGATTAACGTTGGGAGTAAACTTAACTACAAATTAAATTGACATCAACTGACATCAATTCTTGACATCACTCATCAATCGACATCAACAACAAACAATTGATAACCGCCGTACTACTGCAAAAGAAACACCGGCGAAATTGACATCAAAATATTCAAACCGGCTACACAACAGCACCGCGTCAAAGACGCGACCTGTGACCTCAACTAACATTCAACAAAGCCGCCCAACGCAGTTACCGCCTAAGACAACGAGGTCCTCTCTACGCGTCACAACTCACAGAGTTCTTCCCTGTCGACCGATTAAGCGAACGTAGGATGTCGTCCCAACCAATCCAACCAAAGCCCAAAGTGGTCCACTCGCCAAAAGGTAACCCCGGAATGTTACAGCCAAAAATTTCTTTTGCTCCTATCGAGAAAACCAGCAAGCGTCAATACGAGGACTCGGGGGAAGACGAAAACCCCGAACACGCGCCTAAAAGAGCTGCAGTGGAGCAACATAACAACGTTCCTGACCAACCAGTGACGCTCTCAGATATCATGAAGGCCATCACAGGCAACCAATCAATTGCTGATTTGCGCCATGAGGAGACAACGAAGCAACTTAAGGACATGGACTCCAAAGTAAGCCTAATTCCTGATATGAACAACAAGCTTAAATTGATGGACGAAAAGCTCGAAGCTTACGAGGCCAGAATTCTCCACCTAGAGACGTCTCTCCAGGAAAAGCAAAAGGAAATTGACTCACTCAAACTGATGGTCTCTAAACTCACGGATGAGATAAGGAAGCCAAATCTACTGATCCACGGTCTCCTAGGACTCAAAGAAAACACGTACGCAGTTGTGAATGACTTCCTGACCCAATACAACATTCCACACGGGCCAGATGAAGCCTACCGCATCGGATACTACAACCCAAGTGGGGGTAGAACGAGGCCAATCAAGATTCGATTCCAATCTATGTCAACAAGGAACCAAGTTTTGAGTCTACGAAACGAGC
>JAQFYP010002499.1:0-12589 GCA_034694865.1 Bilobella braunerae | reverse complement strand
ATCACTTCTGCGGGCTAATTAGAATTGGAATTAGCAACGTCATTTTCCGAGTTGAAGAAATTTCGCTCGTCCCAAATCTCAGGATCTAAAAGTTATACTTAAGCATAAATTACCTACGATCTTGTCATCTGGAATTTTGCGAAAAGCAACTGAAAAAATGTAACAACGACCATACGCCACTGTCTACAATCTGTTTTTGCGTCATGGCCGCGTTCCTTCTGGAGTATTTGATCATCAAAATTTCAGGTGGACATTTAAACTGCTTAAAAAATTTGAGGCTGTATCCCATTCCCCACAGCATTTGAGCGTACCATGAAATTTAAGAAATGATGTATGTAATGGCTCTGCATAACCCTTTTGTAGAAGCAGCCAAGTACATAACACAAACTTCAATACAATGTGGAGAGTTAAGAAAACATTGAGGAGTCGTTCCAAGGCCTCTGGATTTTTTAAAAGGCCGCTTCCTATTGTGAAGCGTTAAGTTTCTTTAAAAAAGCTTGACTTGATTCCATGAGCGGAGCAATTAGCCTAAAAGTTTTAGAAATCCAAAATGATTACAATTCAAACAAGTCATGTTTTTAAGGAATTTCAAGAAAAAAAAAAGAGGAATTCATGACAAGTTCATTTCAGGAAAGGTCACTCATTGATAAACAAAAGTTCTCTTTTCTTAGGCATATTATCCTAGCGTCTGAAGCCCATGTCTACACAATGCTATTTATTGGCCTAAAACTTAATTATACTCATAATTGGTTTATTAAAAATAAATAAATCGTTGCTGATAAAATTCTGAAATCTCAATTTTGCGAACGCGTGTCCTTAATTGGTCAGAACACAGAATTTCCATTCTTCAAACCGCTAAGATTGCATCGGTAGAACTGGAAAGGCTGAAAGCTCATTGGTGCAAATAGCAAATTATTGTAGAGCCTAAGTATTTGCCATTCCCGGTACACCTGTCTCCAGGACTCTAATTTTTACAAAGGAATTCATTCTAGAGCGCGTGCGGTGGCTTGAGGGGGAGGTGGGTCAGTTCGGTGGGGCACCTTTCTCACGGCCCAAGACTAGTTAGACAATTAAATCACCACTTGGAGCTTAAAAGGAAGCAATATTCGAGTAAACAAATTAAAAGGTTTAGTTATTTAGCATAAATTATCCAAGGTCCCGTCAAGTGAAACACCATGTGCAACTGTCCAGAATCTGCGTCTGCGTCGTGGCCACCTTTTTTCTGGAGTATTTGGTCGCCAAAATTTCAGATGGACATTTAAGTTTCTTAAATCAAACTCAAGGTTCAAAAACTCAAAAACTTTGGCACTTCCTTCCAAAAAGAATTGTTTGCTGGTATTTTGGAGTGTCTTAAACACGAAATTTTGAGCCCCTTTGGCTTAACAAAGTATTTTCTGGATGGCTAGTTTTGTTTCTTATTTAGGAAACAAATCAAATTCTTTTTAGCTTTAGACGATTTGTATTTCAAATCCTAATTGAGAATTGCGAAGCTTTCGAAAGCTGTAGAATATTAGAAATCATTCAAAACCAAATATTCTCAATTGTTAATTTGAAAAATCAAACGACTCAGTGTATTTCTAGGCGTTTTTTTCATTTTCTGTTTCAAATACAAAACACGATCAATAGAGTTTTGGCACAACTTTATAGAAAAGTTTATAATTACGTTGCCAAGCGACCTTGGGAAAAGTACGTAGTCGGTGAGATGACACTATAAGGATGATACAAATAATGGTGGATTTGTAGCGGAATGTTTGTTTACAAAAGGCGGAACGAAGTCATTTTAAAATTTACAAAAGCGCATGTACAACTGCTCCTTGTTTGGCCCATGCACTCAGCCTCCAAGACATGCAGATCATTCATGGAGAGTGAATCACACACATCACACTTAAGTCCAAACACATTCTTCTCATCACACGCCTATTCTGAACAACGCACCAAAACGCGCACGGGAAGAAATCTTGCAAAAAACAAAATCTACTAATAGACCTATCGTATTTATAACTGCTTAAGTTTCGGATATCAATTATTCTCTTAGATAGCACTCCCAAAGCACTTAGCTCTCATGTGTAGTTTTAGATGGTCTTGTTGAGCAGGTCGTTAAAAAAAGTCAAAATTTAGCTTAGATTCACAGATTTAAACCCATTCAAAACCGCAAAAGCCAACTTAATTATGACAATTAGTTGCAAGCACTAGTACATGTTGAATCGTTTTTTGAAAAACAAACAAACAATCAAAATGGGCGTTATGTAAAAAAAATCAATGTCAGGTCACGGCAACATGGAAACTATTTGCACATTTATTCTAATTAATCGAGTTACTTTTGAATCAATGATTCATCTAGTTAATTTTGAATCAATAAATTCAATCAATTTTGAAGGCATAATTTGGTCTTTTTTATTTTGAAAGGAAGGTTAACTTCTTGGAATAAAACCTGGATTTCACTTTGCCGATTTAGGGGTAATTTCGTGCAAATTTCAATTCAAATTCATTTGAATTGCGCTGCCTAAGCCACTCCAACACGTAGATGCTATTTGAAACATGGAAACGTTTTTCATCTTTCATATAGATTCATATTGGAAAAAAAAAACACAAAAACGAAAATAAAAATAATTTTTCTGAAATCTGAAATGTTCGTCCAACATCATTTTAGGTTAGGTTGAGCTGCTCATGAGCTACCATGTGGTCATTTACAAGTTTGTAGTTTTTAACTTAACGATTCTTCACTCTACCTTTTACAAATTTACCATTTTAAAAGACCTCAAATAAACTAAAAAATTGTAAAACACAGTAATTTGGCAAAGCTCGAGACTTCCGCTTCAGATAATTGAAATCATGAAAATCCCATCAAATTCATAATCAGAATCTTTTCATTCGGCTATCAAACTACAACTTGTAAATAACTTTTACATAAACATAAAATATAAAAAAAAATCCTTTTGTAAGAGACCTCACACGACATGTTTAACCTAACCTGACGCAACTTGAGCCCGATTTGCGTCGAAATTTCGCCGAAAAAAATCCGCAGAAACAGTTTGAAAATTGTATTTAGAGCTTCATGGCTCCGATCGGAGCTTGGCTCCAGAGCCGCAACTCCGTCTCCAAATCCGTAGAGCTGCTCCTCTTTGGATCTGCTCCGGCTCCAGGTTAAGGCGGAGCCAAAATTTAGCTCCACTCCGGCTCCGGCTCCGACGCCATTGGAGCCGTAGCTGTTTTTGCTGAGTAAATTGCTTGAGAAAGTGAAATATTTGAGCAAAGAAATACGTTCATGAGGCGTTTCTTTATAAGTTCTAAATCTCTAGGCAAACTTACACTTCGCAAGACAAAATTTACGTATATGTGAGAAGTGTAATCCAATTTATATTGTTTGTTATGAATGCATTATTAAAAATAAAAATTAATTAGGTGGAGATATTTTCCAACTTTTAGAAAAAAAAAATGCTTTAGAAATGCTTCAAATTCCGAAATCTTTTTTTTACGAGACACCTATCTCTCACTGGTCATAAAACACTGAAATATCATTGGCGGACATTCTGAAATTCCATCGGTCAAAACGCCGAGGTCTCATTGGTGGAAATGCTTAAATCTGGTGCCCTAAAATGCTGGCCAATGCTAATTTCAAGTTATTGTAGACTCTGAAAATTTGCCAGGCACTCGGCACTTCGGCAAAGAGCCGGTGCCGCGAAACTCTAGTACCTACGTTCTTAATTATTCTTACATTGCATTTGAAAATAAACGTTCATATGAGTAGTTTCAGATAGTTTTTGTTACAACGTGTCATAAAAAAATATCCAATTTTAGCTTTAATTCAAAGATATAACTCCATTTAGCTCCGCAAAAGCGAACGTAATTATGACACTAACTGGTATTTTTTTTGCAAGCAAATTTGCCCTTGTCTAATCAATTATTGAAAAACTGAAACACTACTGCTTTTTTAAATGTCAGGATTCTGGAAGTGTTTTTGTTTTTGATTCAAAACGCAACGCAGATTACGCTTCACTGGAGTTTCCACCACCAGAAATAGAACAGTGCTAATTCCAAAGCTCAAGGAAATTCTACCTAAAAACGTCTCATTTAAAAAAAGGGCTTTCAGAGGGTCCCTTTATTTAAGGGCCTTCATTCAGGAAGCCTTTAGAATTTCCCTAACATCGCCCAATTTGGCGCACTTCACTGAAACGCCAACGTCAATTCAAAATTTCCAAATTCCGCCACTCGCGAGGTTTTGTAAAATTAATTATCCTTAGTTGGTTTGAAAAGTCGATGCTCACTGTGCACCAATTTTGGAGAATTTTGAAATTGTTTCTAAACAACTTATGCTTACTGTGCACAAAGCAGGATTTTGAAAATTTTAGAAAAAGTAAAAATGCTTTATCAGGGCTCAAAATTCTTAAATCTCAATTTTGCGAACGCCTATCCCTCATTGGGCAGAACTGAAAATCGCCTTTGGGGAAAAGCAGAAATTCCATTCGTCAAATCGCTGAGATCTCATTGTTGCAACTGAAAATGCTGAAAGCTCATTGGTCAATTTTTCTAAATTCATATTATTGTAGACCCTGATCAGTTGCCAGTACTGGGACGCCTGTCGCCAGGACTCTAATTTCCACAAAGCAGAGGAATGCAAAGGGCTGTGGCTCGAGGGCGAGGTGGGGCAGTCCTGCCCCACCGCTCCAGACTATTCAATTCAGACGGCTAAGTCACCACTTGGAACTGCATAGAGAGCATTTTTTGAGTAAACAATTTGAGTAATGTAACATAGAAGCAAAAGCGTCATTCAATTTGTTTTAATGACTATTAAGTAAACAATGCCTTGGTAAAGAACTGCACCAATTGCCCTTGAACTACATTTCACTAGACCTGCGTAAAGATTTTAAAGTGAAAGTGCGGACCATAAAAAAGTCTACACTCTGAATGGTTTACACAGTAAAAAGGATAATTAGAAATCACTTCTGCGGGCTAATTAGAACTGCAATTAGCAACTGTATTTTCCGAGTTGAAGCAAATTCGCTCGTCCCAAATTTTAGCATCTTTGTTTAAAAGTGTTATTTAAGCAAAAATTAACTACGATCTCGTCATGTGGAATTTTGCAAAGAGCAAATGAAAAAGTCTAACACCGGCACTACACCACTGTCCAGAATCTGTTTTTGCGTCATGGCCACGTTAATTCTGGACTATTTGATTACCAAAATTTTAGGTGGACATTTAAATTGCGTAAAAAATTTGAGGCTGTATCTTGTCATATCGCAGGTTCAAAAAATCAAAAACTTTAGCGGCTCCAGGGCAAAAAAAAAATTCCGACTGCTTTCTGGAATTTCTGTGGGTGTCCGACGCAAGAATAATTGTTCTCTGGGTCTAATTCTCAGCAGTTTTAGCGCCACCTGGAGCAAGAATCAATTTTCTGGGGTAACCCTAGCATTTTAAGTGGACATTTAAATTCCTTAAAAAACTTGAGGCTGTATCTTTTCATATCGAAGAATCAATTTTCTGGCGATATCCTGCCATTTTAGGTGGACATTTAAATTGCTTAAAAAACTTGAGGCAGTATTTTTTCATATCGAATAATCAATTTTCTGGCGATATCCTGGTATTTCAGGTGGACATTCAAGTTGCTTTAAAAACTTGAGGCTGTATCTTGTCATATCGCAGGTTCAAAAAATCAAAAACTTTAGCGCCTAGTAAGGTTGTCAAAATACATTCCTAAATTAGTCAAAGAGGTTTGGAACATATTGTTTATTTGAAATTTTCGAAATAAAAAGTAATTTGTTTTCACTTCCAATAGTTATCGTATTAGTTTTTTAGCTAATTTGAAAGTTTAAAAAATTAAGGGTTCTTAAATTTAAAATGTAAAATTGCTGTGTAGTAAAAATTATTATTTTAAAAAGTGCTCTGAAAGTTCTAATATCTTGAATAATTGATTGAACGTCTGTCTGTCCGTTTGCGCTCTAACTCCTGAACACGTTAACGTTTTCGAACAGGCCGCTTCCAATCGTGAAGCGTTAAGTTTCTCCAAAATAGCATTTGAACTATTAGTAAACAATTTCTTGTTGAATAACTGCATCACTTGCACTTGAACTACATTTTACTAACCGAAGACCTGCGTAGAGATATTCACCTAAGGAGAAGTGACTCTACTATACCGTAGCGACCATGAATAAATATGCACGCCAAGTGGTTTCCAGAATAAAAGGGCCAATTACTACTCACTTATTAATTAGGGTTAATTAGAACTTCAAATACCAACGTTATTTTTGGGGTTGAAGCAAATTTTTCGTCCTCAATTTAGGATATTTATTTAAAAGCTTATCTATTTAGCATAAATTTTCTTTTGTCCCATCGTCTGGAATTTTGCGAAGAGGAAATGAAAAAGTGTAACACCATGCGCAACTGTCCAGAATCTGCGTCTGCGTCGTGGCCACCATTCTGGAGTATTTGCTCACCAAAATTTCAGAGGGACATTTAAATTCCTTAAATCAAACTCAAGAGTTCAAAAACTCAAAAACTTTGGCGCTTCCTGCCAATTTTTTTTGATTGTTTTCTGATATTTCGGAGTGTCCTAAACACAAAATTTTGAGCGCATCCGGCCTAACAAAGTATTTTCTGGATGGCTAGTTTTCAGTTTCTTATTTAGAAAACAAATCGAATTATTTTTCGCTTTAGACTATTTGTATTTCAAATCCTAATTGACAATTACGAAGCTTTCGGAAGCTGCAGAATATTAGAAATCATTCAAAATCAAATATTCTAAATTTTTAATTTGAAATAAACAACTCGGCGTGTTTCTATGCGTTTTATTTTTATTTTTCAAACACAAAACACGTTTATAGAAAAGTTCACAATTTCGTTGCCAAGCGACCTTGGGAAAAGTACGTAGTCGGTGAAATGACATTATAGGGATGATATGAAACAATGGTGGATTTGGAGCGGAATGTTTGTTTAAAAAAGGCGGAACAAAGTCATTTTCGAAATTTACAAAAGCGCATTTACAACTGCTCCTTGTTTGGTCCATGCACTCAGCCTCCGAGACATGCAGATCATTCGTGGAGAGTAAATCACACATGTCACACTTACCAAGTCCAAGCATATTCTTCATCACAAGCTCCTTCTGAACAACGCACCAAAGCGCATTCGGGAAGTAATCTTGCAAAAAAAATCTACTAATAGACCTATCGTATTCATAACTCTTAAGTTTCGGATATCAATTATTCTCTTAGATAGCACTCAGCAGATAGATAAATAGATTGCAAAAGCACTTAGCTGTCATGTGTAGTTTCAGATGGTGTTGTTGAGCGGTTCATTAAAAAAAGTCAAAATTTAGCATTGATTCACAGACCTAAAACCTTTCAAAACCGCAAAAGCCAAATTAATTATGACAATTAGTTGCAAGCACATAGTACATGTTTTTTGAAAAAAAAAAAATAACAACAACAAACAATCAAAATGGGCGTTATGTAAAAAAAACAATGTCGGATCACAGCAACATGGCAAATATTTGCACATTTATTCTAATTAATCGAGTTACTTTTGAATCAATGATTCATCTAGTTAATTTTGAATCAATAAATTCAATCAATTTTGAAGGCATAATTTGGTCTTTTTTATTTTGAAAGGAAGGTTAACTTCTTGGAATAAAACCTGGATTTCACTTTGCGGATTTGTGGGTAATTTCGTTCAAATTTCAATTCAAATTCATTTGAATTGCGCTGCCTAAGCCACTCCAACACGTAGATGCTATTTGAAAGATGGAAACGCTTTTCATCTTTCAAATGCAAAAAAAAATCGATTTTTCTGAAATCTGAAATGTTCGTCCAACATCATTTTGGGTTAGGCTGAGCTCCTCATGAGATACCATGTGGTCATTTACTAGTTTGTAGTCTTTAACTTAACGATTCCTCACTCTACCTTTTACAAGTTTACCCTTTTGAAAGACCTCAAATAAAAAAAAATTAGAACACAGTAATTTGGCAAAGCTCGAGACTTTCGCTTCAGAAAATTGAAATCATGAAAATCCTTCAAATTCATATTAAGAACACTTTCATTCGGCTATCAAATTACAACATGTAAATAAGTAAAAAAAAAAAAAGCAATACATAAACATAAAATATAAAAAAAAAATATTTCTTTTGTAAGAGACCTCAAACGACACGTTTAACCTAACCTGACGTCGTCAGGTAAGGTTAAACAACCTAGTGGAACTTCAAGCGTTTGACAAGCGGCAGTGTAAAATGATTAAATTTGCAGAAAAGTAAATTGTTTGAATGAGCTAAAGGCTTTAGTAAGTCGAAATTTGGTGAACATTGTGATTTGCGGTGATACCGAACTTCAGTCCAAGGTGCGTCAAAATTTCGCCGAAAAAAATCTGCAGAAACAGTTTGAAAATTGTGTTTAGAGCTTCACGGCTCCGGTTGGAGCTTGGCTCCAGAGCCGTGGCTCCGGCTACAAATCCGTAGAGCTGCTCCACTTTGGATCGGCTCCTACTCCGGGTTAAGGCGGAGCCAAAATTTAGCTCCACTCCTGCTCCGGCTCCACGCCAATGAAGCCGTTTATTTTGCCGAGTAAATTGCTTGAGAAAGTGAAATATTTGAGCAAATAAATACTTTTATAAGGCATTTCTTTATAAGTTCGAAATCTCTAGGCAAACTTACACTTCGCAAGACAAAATTTAAGTATATGTGAGAGGTGTAATCCATTTTATGTTGTTTGTTATTGCGTGCATTATTAAAATACTTTACTTTACTACTTTACTTGCTGATTCTTGCCACTTTCTAACATGCAATTATTTCGGAAGTTGATTTTGATATCGGAAACTACATGGCATCATACTTGAAATAAATATGTCACATCTCAAAACCTATGCCGCTGACCAATATACAGTGCGTTTCACTAGAAACTGAACACACCATTTTGTTACCATGGCCAATACCTAATTTATGAGGAGGGATTTGTTGCAAATTTTACTTTCGCTTAGCGTTGTCAACGATTCAACTTGGATTGCAACTGCTTTTGCCTCAAAATCCCTTCATAGTTGACCAAAATAAACAAATTGTTTATTTTGTGGTGTTCAGTTTCTAGTGAAAAGCATGGAACATATGATTCCAAAAATAGAAAAAAAAACTATAAATAAGGAAAACTGCTGATGGTAAAATTTTGAAGTTACTTTTAAAAGTAGCTTCCGAATTCTAATGTAATTGATTATTCTAATGTGATGAAACCATTATTTCAATTTGGAAGTTAGTCATGAAACAAACTATAAAATCTGACGATAAACAAGTTGGCGTAGCTGTAGACTATTAGAAAGTATTTATATTATTTTATGATTATGTAGCACAAGAACCTCAAAGTGATTATATAGCAGTTAATTTTGAGCGAAATTTTTGAAATTTCAAAGTTTGAAGATACTAGTCTACGGAAACATCTTCATAAGAGTGGAAAAGCAAAAACATTTCTCATCGATTTAGGGATTTTCTGATTAAGGATCTAATGAAGCACACATTGAACTCGTGGTGAGCATTGTTTGAGTGACAATTGAGTAAAATATCAGAAACAAAGCGTCCTTGAATTTGACATTTCCTCAATCAACTGATTGACATTTTTTCAAAAAAACAGATTGACATTTCTTCAATAATTTGTATGATTTAATTAAATTTAAACAGAAAGGGATACACTCATATTGACAAAGTCCTAAAAACGCAAAAAAAAAATTGATTTTCTGTTTAGATGAATAAAGAAATCAAAGCAAAAATGATTGAAATGTTCGTAAAACGTCAGGATAGGCTTGGTTGAGCTATGCATGAGCTACGACTTGGTCATTTGTTAGCATTGTAGTTTTAACTTAACGATTTGTCACTCTTCCCTTTACATGTGTTTAGAAGAGGGACCTAAAAAACAACTAACAACGTTTTGAAACACAGCATTTGGCAAAGCTCGAGACTTGCGCTCCGGAAAATTGAAATTATGAAAATGCAATCAAATTTACCATTTTTGATTCAGGTATCAACTTACAGGTTGTAAATAAGCACAACATAAACAATACATAAAATACAAAAAAAAAAGTTTCGTTTGTAAGACAAAAACCTCAAACGTTAGGTTAGGTTAGGTTAAGCTACCTAACGGAAGTCAAAGCGTTTGAAAAGTGGCATTGTAAAATGGTAAAGAAAAAGATCTGGTATTAGAAAAAGTAATGATGCTTTATTACTGCGCAAAATTGAGCAAACTCATGTTTTACGAGACGCCGATCACACAATGATCAGAAAACGCAAATGCTCAAATTTTATTGGTCAAAATTGCTAATTATTGTTGACCTAATAATTTAGCAGTATCTCTGCTTCTAGGACTGCCATTTCTACAAAACAAAGGAGTTCATTGTAGAGCGGTGGCTCGATGGCAAAATGGGGCAGCACGGCGGCGGAGCAAGTTTCCACCACCGCCGCAGACTGTATAACCACTTTGGATTTGGCGAGAGGGTCCGGTGCGGTGGTTTCAGCCTTCCGGAAAATTTGCATCACTGTGGCAATGGGAGCTTTAATCTTTAAAAATGAGACCAAGTTATTAATGGACCTTTAACTTTTGTCAATTGGCCTATTTTAGTTGCCCTTGACGTAATAACGTTTCCAATAGTTTAAACACGTTTAATATTATTTTTAGACGTTCGGTCACAAGGCGAAGCACCAAAATCCGAAGGCAAGCATTATCATGGTCACCTCACGCCCATAAAATCTGAACCCTTTCTATCATTCAGATTTAAAGACTCGCGAAACAATTAAATTTGAAGAGTTGGAGTTTCAACTCAACTTTCAAATAATCATGATCATGTATCAATCAATTAAATTACGCCTATTTGATCAGGATTGTCATTTCGGACCTCTGGCATAAATGACGAAACCTCCAAAATTTACAGTTGGGAATCCCAAATTGGGATTTTGATGATATAATTTAGTTTTTTTTTTAAATCTGAAAAAATGTTGAAAGATTGTGCCGCCCCCCTTATTGTTGCTATTTGGAAATTTAAAGTAACACTTCTAGATTCATGTAAATGCTTTGTCGTTTCCGCACACTTGCGAATCAAAATCAAATCGATCTTAGTTTTGGGTGCCTACGTCCTTAATTATTTCCCCCATAAATAAACTGTCATATGAGTAGGTTCAGATGGTTTTATTCAACGTGTCAATCAACAATATCAAATTTTAGCTATAATTCAAAGATTTAAAACCGTTTATAAGCAAACTTAAATATGACAATTAACTAGTATCTTTTTTTGCAAGCATAATTGTCCTCGTCCAATCAATTATTGAAAAACTGGAACACTGCTACTGTGTTTTTTTTAATTATCAGGAAGTGTATTTGTTTTTTTTTTTATTAAAAATGCAACGCAGATTAAGCGTCACTGGATTTCTCGCCACCCGTAAATAGAACAGGGTTTATTGACATAGCTCAAGAAAATTCTACATAAAAAGGTCTCATTTGAAGAGAGGGCCTTTCATAGGTCCCTTATTTAAAGGCCTGCAATCAAGAAGCCTTTAGAATTTCCCTAACATACGCATACGCCTGTTGCTAGGACTCGAATTTCTACAAAGCAAAGGAATGCAAAGGGCTGTGGCTCGAGAGCGAGGTGCGGCAATTTTGCCCCACCGCTCCAGACTATTCAATGCAGATTGTTAATTTACCACTTGGAGCTCCATAGTGAGCATTGTTTGGGCAATAAAATTGAGTAATGTAACATAGAAACAAAAGCGTCATTCAATTTGTTTTAATGACTATTAAGTAAACAATGCCTTGGTGAAGAACTGCACCACTTGCCCTTGAACCAAATTTCACTAGACCTGCGTAAGGATTTATATCTAAAGTGAAAGTGCGGATCATAAAAAAATCTACACTCCAAATAGTTTCAACAGTAAAATGGACAATTAGTAATCACTTCTGGGAGCTAATTAGAACACCAATGAGCAACGTCATTTTTGGAGCTGCAGCGAATTTGCTGGTTCCAAATTCTAGGATCATTGTTTAAAAGTTTTATTTAAGCAAAAATTAACTATGCTACCGTCATCCGGAATTTTGCAAAGAGCAAATGAAAAAGTGTAAAACCTAATCATGCGCAACTGTCGAGAATCTGTTTTTGCGTCGCGGCCACGTTCCTTCTGGAGTATTTGATCACCAAAACTTAAATTGCTTAAAAAACTTTAGGCTGTATCTTGTCATATTGCAGGTTCAAAAACTCAAAAAATTTAGCGGCTCCGGCGCAATAGAATTTTACCAACTGCTTTCTGAAACTTTTGTGCGTCTCCGGCGCAAGAATATTTTTTCTCTTGGTCGAAATCTATACAGCTTTAACGCCACCTTAGCAAGAATCAATTTTTTGGCGATATCTTTGCATTTCAGAGGCTTAAAAACCGAAAAGCTATATCATCTAAGATCGGCTCAATCGTCGGATTTCGGACGCTATAATCATTTTTTCAAGTGGCGGTGGTGGCCTAGTGGTTGGAGCTTCAATATCTCTTCACTAGCCATCATGAGAACTGGGGTTTAAATCCCCCGATCAGCCACAAAAAAGTCTTTTCTGTTGGTTTTTCCCTTAAAGGAATTACCTTGCCTCTGACCTTGT
>JAQFYP010002498.1:0-12590 GCA_034694865.1 Bilobella braunerae | reverse complement strand
ATGGTATATGTAGAATTAGAGTAAACAACGTCCTGATGTTTGCTGTTATTTTTTTAAAAGGCTATTAAGCCCCAAGAAGTGAAGTTTGTTTTGAAGGTCATAAGGAAAAAGGTTAAGCTATTTTTAGCTTGAGGTGAAAGTTTTCGTGAATGCTAAGAAGCATCCCAAATTAAACATACTTTAATATCATTTTTGTTTTAAAAGGAATGAACCAAAAATTACAACTCAAACATCGAGTAAGCTATTGAGCCATTAAAGTGTCCAAACTTGACTCTATTGTCCAAGGTATACTTATACTTTTACATGAAAATGGCATTGGTGTCCTCCATTCAATTGAAGGTTTATTAGTTTCCTTTAAAGGTATTTCAAGAAGTGAAAGTGTTGTAGGTCATTCAGCCCTTAAGGTTGTTGTTTTGTTTTGGTATTTGATTGAAGGTCCTTAAGGGTTATTATTAGGCCTTCTAGGCAGACCAACGGCCGGGTTTACACACTACTGATATTAATTATTATAATCTAACCCACGATTGTACAACAATGTGAAAAATTGTACACATATAAGTCTGCACATCTCTGGATTGTGCATCGTTTGGTAGAGATCGTTTGGTTTGGAGAAACAAAGTTTTTAAAATTATTATTCTAACAGCAAAACACTCGGCCTCTTAAAATACCCAACTTGGTTTGGTTCCGTTTAAATTTTTTGACATGATTTACGTTTTAGAAACGAAACTTTCGGCACCCTAACCAAAAGCCCGCCCTTTACGGCGTAGGTTTACTTTAAAGTGTATGTATTACTAATCAAGAATTTTATGGATAACTTTTAGTTTATTTTTGAGTAATCTACTTCTTTCTAGAGTACTCTTTTTACCGTTACTAAAGAACTTAGGAAATGTAAACGTCAGGTATTGAAGTAGAAAAACTAATATTTTATTTATTTGTTAGCTAGAAGCATTTCAAATAAATCTATAATGAGGAACACGGGGACCACTAAATGAATTTATTATTTCTGTCATCTGAAAGGGATTTTCAAGTCGTCAGTATAATACTGTATGACCTACGCGCTCCAAATTATAAATCTACACTTTGACTTTCCTTGACGATAAAATAAAGGCATGGATCAAGTGTTATTTCGGGAGTTGTGTTCGTTCTTAAGCTTAGGGCAACTACTCAAAATTTGCCCATATCGTTTTACTCACACTGAGTCGTGCGTTCTTGTGGAGCTTTATGACAAGGGGCATATTTTCATCTCAAAAGTGCTATATGTCCTGGGTGAGGCAATTGGTATCCAACTACTATTACTAATAATAGCTCAAACATACTCTGACTGGAATGATCCGGCATTCTGCGTAATGGACGTGAGTATTGGCCTGATGCTCGTCTTTGGATTCTACGCAGAGTATCACATGAATCGTGATTTGCTTCAATTCTGTAGCGTCCTGCAAGAGTTCACCAAGCTAGAACACAAAATCGGTAATAGCGTTCGTCTGTTTCCATTTAAAAAGCTCTTATTCACAACGCTATAAGCACGGGGTTACAGGCGACGCTCGGGAGGAAAGCTTGGTTTTTTCTTCATTTCTTCTCCTCTCATTTTTTTTTTATTTAGCTCTGTCCTTACGCCAACTTTTTTCTGACAATGGATAGCAAATAGAGTAGTGTTACACAAAAACTCACCTGCATTTGACATTTTAAGCACTGGAATTTTTTTTATTTTAAAATTTGAAGCCTGCTGTCTAGGACGGGTGCATTGGCTAGTACGCCTAAATAGCACCTTTTTTTATACGCCTAAAGGTGCTATGCATTCACGGTAACTTTCTTTTTACAATGTGTTTGGCCTTGGTTTGAGTCGGAGCCAGGATTTTGTTCACGATTTGCTCTTTGCAGTTGTTTAGCATACAGGGTTTGAGCTCACGCTCCAGTCACCCTCATGTCCAATGTCCTGCCTTATAATTGCGCCCGGAGGCTGCTGCAGGATACAAACCCACGATTGCCGTTTAGTTGTTAGGGCGCTGCACTAACCACTCAACTATGACGGGTTCCGGAAAGGAAATTTTATTTAGCTTTTAATTTGAAAAACTTAATGCAATGGGACCGGGCTACGATCCACGCAAAGCAAAAGGTAAGGTTGCTCGTGTTACCACGAGACCACTGTGCCTCTTATAACTAAAGAGGCCAAACCAAGACGCCGTTGCTTTGCTATCCCACGAATGGTTGTTTTAGCTGATAAGTCAAAAAAAAGTAAAGCTGAGGTGATTTTCTTTATAATTTCTAGGAAAACTCGTGACATTGGACATGAAAGTGTTACAAAAATTGTCGTACTATATTTTGGGCTTCAGATATTTGTGGTACTTTCTTTACATTCTGTTTACTGCCAACGTGATTGTCATAGTCACTACGGAGTTCCGCCTGCTTAGACTAGCTGTCACTTTCACCAAATATGTATATGGCCGTTTTTGGTGGATTGGAATATTTGTAAACGTTGCTGCAACAAATGTGGGCCTATTTTGGGCAGGATTCTGCCTCCTCTCTTGCTTCGTTTTCGTGTTCCGTTTGACTCTTTGGTTGGAAGGCATTGCAACAATTCAGGAAAGTCGCACACCAGCCGAGCGTGTCCGCCATCAGAAACTTTATTCTCAACTTCGGATATTTCATGTAATCGTTGAGGACATCATGTCAAACTACGTACTGTTGTCCTACGTCATTAACGTAGTCGTCGTTGTATGCCTCACATTCACTCTATTGAAGTTTAGTCTCAGGCTCAACGCAATCTTAATTGCAATTTTTGCATATGCAAATTTTGTTTTACTAATTATGGGTGTGAGTGTTATACAATTTGCAGTTAGAGTGAGAAGCCTCTCTACCGACTACTTCACTTGGACTAAAAGACATCCAATATCGGTATCGAAGCTTGAAAAATGCTTCTTGAGATCTTGTCGCCCAATTGAAATCAGCGCAGCTGGACTGTTCACGTATTCCAGCAAAACCTTCTGCCTCGAATCCTACCTATTCATCATTCTCGACTCAACAATCAATTTATTACTCACATTTTAAGCAACACATTATGAGTATTCATTCTGTGGACTCATTAGTAGATTAATAAACCGTAGTAGAAACGATAAACCCAATCTGTACACAAAACATATGCATTTGAAAATAAAAAAATGTGCTTGGTGTTGTTTTAATTAAATCATGATATTTCGATCAGTAGAACCTTCGCAGTTGAGTGGGACAGGAACCATCATTCATCTTATAAGAAGAAGTAGACATTTTTTCAAAGTTTTACACGTCATTGCTCCGCTGCCGTAACAAATTGGGATTTTAAGAATTACCGACTAGTGATTAATAAAAAATATTCTGAAGCAAGGGTTTATTGATGATGATGGAATAAGTTATTAAAAAATATGATTCATATATTGTACAAACTGGTAAATTAATTCAATTGATTGGTTCCACTACTGGCAATCTTCTGAAAAAAGAATTAAATTCAAATACAAGAACAAGTTTTTAATTTTTGTGCTTTTATGTTCTCCAACTATCGAATAATTGGTGTCATGAGTTTTGATTATGATTTTTTCAAGTCCCAGCCTTTAAAATAATTAAGGCTTTGTTATATTTTTTTTCGATAATTTAGTGCTTTTTTGAGTGTAGTGGTATTTTTTTTAAGAAAATTTTGAGAAATTCTTTTGCAATTTGATGATTTTTGATCAGGCGTTTGATCATCATTCAAATCCTAATTTGTTTTTTAACTTATACCCTTCATGTTCCCTGACAAGGGGTCGTATGCCACATAAGATTTGTGATTCATCGTCAATGGATTATTTTCAAGTTTAGTAAGTAGTATTCATTCATTATCCATGCAATATTAAAATAGTTCAGCCTACACATAATTCTGGGTATGAACAGACTGTAAGCAATTATTACACTTATCGAAACTTCCACAAACAAGGTTTTAGGTTTCTAATTCCTGCGGATTTAAATCACGGTTTTAGTCGTACAAATCTAAAACGCTTAAAAAGTAACAACACCTTCCCTCGCTTTGATCCCGCTAAAAATCTTGAGCATTGAGTTTGAACCATAACTTGCAGCAATGTGGAAGTTTGAGTTGGAAATTACTTCTACTATGTGTGACTAAATATTTTATTTGTACACCATTTTTTTTTACACATCTAGTTAAAACATACTAGGAGAGTTAGACAACCATTTAAGTTGGACATGTCAAACATATTATGTATATGTACAATTGGAATGATACGACAGATAGATGCAAACTTACGACGACTTAGAACTAGTTTAGTAGGTTAAACAGGGGTAAGTTAGGACACTTTTTCATATTTTTTAAAAAATAGTAGAGAAAAAAAGTAGGAATTTCGACTGTTCCTAACTGTGTTCCTGGGTTCACCTGACAACATACTGTGGACACATTTCTTAATATAGCCAACGTTAATTAGTAATTAATTGTTGTTTAACTTCTTTCTGTTTCAAAATTACCAATTTTATAAAAATTAGGCCAGCCTTACAGAAATCGTCACATACAAACCCTTTTTTGTAAAATTTACATTAAACGAAAATTCGCTTCGCTAAACAAAAATTGTGTGTTGTGACCTGGTCAAACAATCATTTGTTTGTTTTATAGTATATTAATTTATTAGAGCTGTTTTAGCAAGTTCTGAATTTTTGGCTAACTTGAAATAATTTAAGTTTCACTTTAGTCTCTTGTTTATGCAACTCTTTTTAACTAGAAATTTTCCATGCGCGTGGCTTATAATCAATTGTCATCATACACTTACGATGGTATTTTAAACACTTTTAACTCAGCTTAATTAACAATCAATTAAATATCAAAGAATTGTGCTTACAAAATTAACAAAGCTGAATTGTGTTGATGGAAATTTTTTTTCTAGGATGTATTGATCAAATTTGCCTTGAAAAATTTTGGTACCCATAAATTTTGAAGACCGATTCAAAATAGTTATTACACACAATTTTGCTTCTTACCTTGTTTCATTTAAACTCTAATACGAGCCTGTATCCGGATGGTATATCATAAAATACATGTTTGATGAGGTAGAATTAAATAAATTTAGTATTTTTTTATTTCGAAAAAAGTATTTTTCATTTTTGATTCGTTCAGCTTTGGCGTACGCTACCACACAAATAGTGTAACCAAAAGTAAATTTGGAAAACTGAGTTCCAAATGTATCTAACTTTGAAAAACTGATAAAAAACTGAGCAAATAAGTATTTTGTTTTCAATCAAATTTTTTCAAATTAAAATTCCAAAACAATGAAATTTATAATTGGGTCATGAATATGTAATATGATCGTAATATGATAAAATATGATGGGTGAATGTTTTCTTTGATAATTCAATAACTGAAACAATTTGGTAAAACAAAAGCAAGGTATTATTTTTTTCTTAGAAGTTTTTTTTTAAATTGGGTTTACAACTAACTCAATTGGAATTCACCAAGTGAAGTTACATTGATACAATTGTGACAGCAAACGTAAAGACTTGTAAATAACTAATATTGTAATTGTTCATTTTGGTTTTAAAAAATATTACAATGATTTTGTTAAACACATTAATACAATGCTGCATACAAACTTATATTTATACTAAATATTACAGTTAATTTTAGGATATGTATATTCAATACAAAATATGTTTGTGTTAAGAAATAAATAATATTAATACTAAATAAATATATATATATATATATATGTATATTTAACAAAATAAAACTTTATTATTTCTTTTTTAATGCGTACTTTTTGCTAATTAATGATTTTAACTCTGAATTGACGCTTTACAAAATAAAATTTAAAATATGCTCATACACCAGAGCAATCTACTTAGAATTGTGGAAACAATAATTAGCAGAAATACAAAATTCATGCTAACTCAAGTAATTCCAAATTTTGTAACGCACAATTTTGTACTCTTTACATTAACCTTTAATAATAGCAACTCGATATACGCTTTCCAAAATAGAGCTGAGTTTTATTCACCGTTCGCTTCCTTCATTATTAGAAGTGAAAATATTGCAAAAGTATTAGGTAAGTCTTATTATTTGCTTTTATTTTTGCTAGGTGCTTTGTTAACTGCGCGCACTACATAGACTTTACAGCAAATGTACAGAGATTGGACACCTTAAGTGTACAATAAGACGGGAAAAATTCCATAATTTATTTAAAAATAGATGTTGCAAAGACAAATAAACGAAAAAAGATTAATATCATAATATACAATTTGCGGATATTATAAAACTGTAACAAGTATTGTTGCAAAAAGTTCCAAGATTTATTTTGAGAAATGTCACATTTCAAAAATTGTCGAAGCAAAGTCTTTGTCAAATTTCAATGTCAACTATAATTGTCTACGATGTCATATTGTGCAAATTCTACAGTATAACGCATCAACCAGCACAATTTGTCAAAGAAATATACTAAACTTTTTGGCTGCAAAACCAAACCAAACACGTAAAAGATTGTTGCAAGCAATGTCACTTTTATATAATAACATGTGTCCATTAAACGTAAATTATTTATACACTTTACATCAAGGAATATAATTTTACGTCCACTATGATTTACGCAGAGACGTTTCTAACCCTGAACACTACCATGTAAGAACACATTTTACAAGAATTAGAAGTGATAAACAAATCATTGCAATAAAAATACAAAATGCACAAATACATAATTTTATGTTCAAAAGTACAAACAGTTCATCAAAAGTATACAAAATTTCCAGCAGCAGAGAACTTGAATCGATATCATTTATACTCCACAAATATTGCCGATATTTGCCAACAAATGTCAATTCAGTGAGTTATTGTTTTTATTTTGATTTAACCTTTGTAGTTAAAATAATTCAATAGAAGTGCGTTTTCATTTGAATGTCACATTTTCGGTTTTAGTAAGCATCCTCTTAGGATTAAGCATCCACGAAGGCTCATTGCTAATTCCTAATCAATTTTTTTTTCAATTTCCAAGAATCTCATCGACTTGAACCTCAAAAAACGTTATAAGCAATCTTATAAAATAAATAAAATAAACTTTCGCCGCATTATGAGTGCAATTAGTAGAATAGCCAGAATAATTCTACGTGCATTTTGGTTTTGAGAAATTGGATTCTCATACTTTTGATATGTTTTTGTAGATTTAAAATTTAAATATTTTATGAAATTTTTTTGTGTGTGAAACGAACTAATTAGTAAATTTGAAAAATGTATTTGCGACACAATTTTATAAGGGATTACTGAAAACGTTGTAAGTAACAATGGTGGCAAAATAATCCCATTACAAGTTTATATGACCACTATTACTCAACACAGTCCTTGATATTTTTGTTCTTGTAGATCATACTCAAATACAACATGTATGGCAAAATTATTCAATGTATGGGAGACACAACCGAAACTGAAGCAATGAAGTACTATTGCTTGTTTCCATCAACATACACGCCGCTTCAGGTAATTAATTGCGTTAATTAAATAAATCAAACTAGTCCTATGTCAATAGCCCCTTTTCTCACCTCGGAATCAATTAGCCAAGGCAGTAGTTAAGTCTAATTTGCCTCCACCTATCTGTATAAATAAAGCATTGATTCGGCTAAAAAAAACGCATTCTTAGCACGCAACGAAAATCTCTGCGTTCATTTAACAATTGGTTTTGCAACTCGGTTTATCATAATGGAATGTCCAAAAAACCACTTGAGTAATCAATTCTATTGTTTCAAAAACTATGCCTATTCTTATTATAGTAGTTGAAACGAACCATGGACCTTTTTAAATTTTGGTGATAAGCAAACGCAACGTACAGTACCGCTTAAAGCATGATAAGACCTTTACTAGACAAAACCATAAACCATATCTCTAAAGTAACCTTAACTATAGTACTTACACATTTTATTTCTCTGACCTAACTCACCACTAATTCACCTCAGGAGTTAATCTTAACAACCCTTAAAATAATCAGTTTTAATTATTATAAACTTCTTGTCATATATTTAGCTGGTATTATAAAAACCACTATATTACACAAAATAGACAACCCACAAAAAATCCTAACCAAATATTTTAATGGGTTACAAATTGTACCAGTCTGATCTAACCCACAGCAATCTACCACTGAAGTTAATCTATGGTCACTGAAATCCTGTGGTTTACAGTAAGCACTTGACCATTTTCTTATTTTATGTAGGCTTTCCTTCTTCGTTTAAAAGTCATGGTAAAATTTAAAAAACAAGTGAGTGTAATTTTGTGGAAAGTAATTCCAAACTATTTTAAAATTTCAAAAAAATGGCGCATGGTTCTTTTGCAACATTTAAGGATTTCTTTCCAGGTACTAACACACTTTATTATTAAGGTATAACATGCGTGGAAATATAATTTTTAAACTTTTGGGAGACTATACAACTTGGACAGAGTTGTTTGCAAACATGTTTAACCAAGGCACATCAGTTACTGTTACGGTAACAAATAACAAAATTAGGATCAAACTAACGGACAAAGAAGATGTTTTCTCATATTCTTTTGAAAATAATGACGCTGTTCTGCGACTGCTATTCTGCTACTCTCCTGGAGCACTTTTTTGGATTCATACCTCTGCGAACACCTTGCGATCGATGGATTTCAAAAGTGTATTTTAACAGAGGAAATTTAGGATGCTATTCAAAGGATCTAATTTCAGAACCAATTTATTCTGATAGTGGGGTTCCATGGATTTACATAGTTTTTGGTATGTTCAAAATTGGTTATGTAATGTGTTTAGTGTTTTTAAATGAATACATTCATAATTAATAGCTTATTTTGTTGTGCTTTTTTTATATAGTTGCAGTTGGAATACTATTGGTACTTTTTCCTGGGTTGTTTGGATGCTGTTAAACGAAAAGAGTTGCAAAAGGGCTTGGATTTTGCACATGTTTCGATTGCATAAGTAAGAATTTTAAATAAAAAAAAAAGATGTCCCTTCTGACTTGCTCAGTAATTGAACCCGTGAAAAGCATAATTCTACTAAATATTTTAAAAATTATTATTAAATAAGTTCTTACCATCACGTGCCCCCGTTGAACATACTTTTGAATTTTTGCGATTTGTTTTGAAAGAATTTTGAGCCCACATCTCATGGACTCAATTCGGCCGCTAAGCTGCCACATATTGTCTTCCCCTTCCATTAATAATTTTTTTTTGCTGTTCCATGCTGGTAGTAATTTCTTCAATAATGTATTCCATTATTATTGGATTTTGTATTCAAAAGAACAATTCAATAACTCTTACAAATTAACCCATGTTTTATATACCATTTAACTCTAAGATATAACTTCGAACCGTAACCAATTACCTAAAACCAGAAACTCTTTGAATCACCGCTAATTTACTCAATAACCACAAATTTATTCAACACCAACTACTTATTTAACTCAATACTAATTAGCTCAATTTTAGTTAACCACAAAATTAATTTCTTAATTTCTTAATTAACCACAACGTAAAAATGTTAATTCAATTTTTCCTGGGTGGGATCCAAAACACTCAAAAACAAAGATAAAAAAGAGAAATAGGCATTAAACCAGATCTTTTGAGATGGATTTTTCTAATTTTAATTCTCACCAAAAATATCACAGCATACCCTCTTCCACGAATTTATGACACCTTAGCCTCACTTCAAGTTACTAAATGTAAAACGGTGATTGGTATAACGTCAGGATCAGGTTGAAGTGCAAATCGACAAAAAAGATAAAAAAAATCTGGGTGGTTTAAGCCAGCTGAATTGTATAAAGGTCTATTATATGTTACTAGACTCGCTTAAGTGTAAGTGCTATCAAATTCTATCTACATTCTCTATTTACAAGTCAAGCGCCCGTAACCTGGAATTTGCAGTCATCATGAACCCCATGGAACTTCAGGAAAATTCCTCGTCACGAGAAGAGATCGCAGCGGCACCAACGAACAGTCCTGCCTCGTCCAAAACGGACTCGGAACCGCCTTTGGACCCCGACCTCGAGTTCGAAATGGCGGACATCCGCTATCACCAGGACGAACAAAATGAACGGTTATTATTATTATTAATTATTGGTCTTCATCGGAAGTACTGCGGAAGGAGCTGTTCAGGAACATCTTTGCACGGTCCTTCGAAAAGGCTTGGGCGACATTCTACCTGCCGCCATGCCAGCATCCGGCCTGGGTAAGGTCTACCTTTTGTTCGCCCAAGGGTCTCAAAGTCACCCCGGGGCTGAGGGTAACAAACCAATGTTGTAATTTGTTCTATGGGCTCCTTTTCGTAAGAGGGCGAAAGCGTTGGGAAATACTATAACTCCCACAAAACGGCACTATTCCAGGACATCACATCACTTTTAGAACGACAAATTGCAGAATATTACTTCATGGTCGAGGAGCAGAACCATCGCTTCACTAATCACAACAGCTATAGAAGATGGTACCAACTCGCAAGGGAGTACGGGATTGCCATACCGGAACCGGATGTTGACGACTGGGATTTGCAAATTTCTATTTGAGATTTTAAATCAGAATTATTCGATCATTTCAAGTTTCAAATTTAATGTGTTGATTGAGATTTCAACAAATCCCTGTTTTGACATTTTCAAAAGCACTGGTTAATCTAATAAAATAGTATATGACACTATAATTTTAAACCTTCACCTATAGTAGTGCACTTTGTCAATTATGTTGCCCTAGGTCAGTAGATAAATTTAGTTAAAGTCAAGGGCAATTTATAATACAACTTGTAAGCAAAGTTGTTAAAGAATTTTCATTGATAATGGTAATTGCGATAGTGTGCGGTTAGCGACCGCACGACACTTTGGAAGCACTTTTAATCTGACAAATCTTAAACTTCAGTTCTTAGTTTATTTCGTTAAACACTCTAAGTGATTACATACTTTTTTAACAATGCCGCATCAATGCATTTGTTGCCACGCTGCCAAGGCCAAGGGCGGTACCATCATCAAAGCGTGGGATCGGACATGTATTAATCCAAAGGTTCGACTCCACATCATGCGGATCGGAGCACAACTCTGCCGCAAATGTAAATTCTACATCCACTGGAAACAGTCACCGATTGCGAGGTCAAATGAATCCGAAATGACGTTCTATTTCTGCCAACATTACATAAGGTCACTACTTACCATGGTTACATACTTAATAGTATTCAAGGTCAGTAATAACGACAATATGTAAACACAGTAGTCGTAGTTCATGTAATTCTGTCATTGGAAAGGGAAAATTTGAAAGTTTATGATAAAATATATTTCACATTTCCTACCTGTACTTATTTAAGTTTTGTGGGGAGGGGTGTTGCGGGCTTAGCGCCACAGTGTCTTACACCTTTACTGTCACCCACCTGGCACCTGCCACCTAACTATATGAGCATGCACTTCTGTAACTAGGGGTCTCTTTTTCTCACTCGAATAAACCAAACTCACTAATACACAACAATCACTTCGAGAATATCCTCACAAAGCTAGGCCAAGTGATGATTACTGGCCTTATATTTAAAGCAGTTTTAGCAAATTAGCTAAACATTCAACTAAAAAGAAGAATAAAAAATTTAAAATTATAATTTACATAATGCACACCCTGCACCGCCGCATGAGCATCCTGCTCAATATGACAAAACTACTAGGAGAAAATTTCCCTTTCACCCCAGCACAAGATTTCACCAAAGCACTACAACTTCAAAAAGCAAATACTTCTTCAAAAAATCACCTCACCTATGGATTTGCAAATTGCGGAGTTGTACTTTGTATTTGAGGAGTCTACATATTCTTCTAGCAGATCAAGGATCTACTAGACCACTGCGGATCGCAAATACTTCCTTTGATGGCGGAATAATCAGAGCAACTAGTGAAGGACTTGGCCTTTGGGGTATCCCTGTAATTAATCACCTGTAATTAGTAGACTAAATTAGCGTAACAATTTATCGTCTACTTTGATGTTTCACAGTTTCACTTTTTGTTAATCAATTCACTAAGTTGAAATTGCACCTTTGAACTTTTAAATAGTTTTATTCAATGTTTAATAAGACACAATGAAATGGCTTACATCTAGAAAGGTTCGTAGTCTAGTGTTCAAACACGACACTAACCTAAAACCTAACCTAAACCAACCAAGGAAAACGTATATGCAGCAGCTGCCATCATTTATCGCTCGTTCCAAACGCTCCAAACTGAAATTATGATTTGGAATAAGTGCGTCCTTATTCTTTATTGTTAGTCCTATTCTGATTTGTCTTCTCCCAGAGAGGTCCTACATATAAAATTACCCACGTCTGCGGCACTTGAAGTCCTTTTAGAAGTTCTCGCAACAATTGGTAGCTTTTGGATTCTCTATTTTCCACTTTTTTAAAGCCCCAAGTGTGTTCGAAAATTTGTTTCAGATAGTATTTCTGAATGACATACACGTTATTTACTGAGGAATAAATTAGAGATTTGTACAAAGAGGGACATTTTAACTTCACCGGCTCAGGAAGTAACACGTTTAAGGAAATGTGTACCGTATTGTTTTAAATTCAGCCAATGCCTCTCCGGAGGCATTGGCTGTAGTGGGCCGTCGTTAAATGCTCATTTCAACTAGA
>JAQFYP010002497.1:0-12591 GCA_034694865.1 Bilobella braunerae | reverse complement strand
GCTACTTGATTTGTAGGATTATGAAAAATCCTTGACTAAAAGCTTAGTTAATCTTCGATAAGCAAGAATTCAGTAGACGGTAGAATGAGAAATTCATAATTTAGGGTTAAATACAATGGCGTAAAACGTTGGTCGCTTATAACCTCGGTGCGCTGGCTGGCGGCGGGTGCTGTTACTAATAGTTTTGCACAACGGCTATTATTTAAGCAGTTGTTGATTTTTTTCTAGTGAAGTCGTCCTTAAATTATTAAATTTATAATGATTAATTCTTGAAGCGCATCTCTTAAAGAAGGCTACTTTGCGACAAAGGGGTTCCGGTTTTGAGCTGTTGAAACGTAGTTGGCATTGTTATCCTGTCCCAAGATTCGACGCACTGACGTAATTTTGCTCGATGGAGGTTTGTGGAAACTTAAATATAGGTAATATAAGTCATATGCAATTGTTGCCAACTTAGCAACTTTTTCTCTTTTTGCAGAAAATTCTGCATAGCAAATGCTGAATTTATGCAGTTGAAGTTAAATACCCTGACAACGAGCAAAAAAGTGAAGATTGGTCAAATTGGTCAAAAAAGTTTCTTAGAAATGTAATTTTTTCAAAAATTGGTTTTGTAATTTCGAGGCAAGCTTGAATGTTTTAGTTTTAATTTTTAAATTATTTTATGAAACTAAAGGCAAACATACGAAATTGTTCTAAAAGCGCTTGACCCATCGAATAACACAAGAGTGATTACGTTTGAGGAGCAGCAACCCTTCTTTGCAATTCTCGAAAGCAACTCCATTAAAAATTTACACATATTAAAACATATTGGTTGATAAAGTAGAGGAAAATGAAAAAATAGGTTGGCATAACTAGCAATTTTTTAGAATGAATCTATCAGCTTGTCACGTAGCCTCTTCGAATTCAGGTAATTATCCTTAGGTTACCACCACTGAGGAGGAACTACAATGAAATGTTTACTACTTAATTACATACGCAGTTTACTGTTTATTATAGTTTAATAATTTAATAAAATAATTGTCCCTTCTTTCAAGAGCTAATTTTTAAGAAAAAAATTGATAAGACTGTAAAATCGGCAGCACTTACTTACCAGGATATGGTCTCAAGCATTTGTGTTCTTAATTAAATCGAAACTAGGCCATTGTGATACAATAAAAACAAGATATTTTTTCAAATGGTAGGAATTCCCACTACTGAGAATTTCAAAAAAGCATGTTTGAAAATTTGAATTTTGAAAACCTTATTTGATTTGACACTCGAATTTAGGAGATTTATTTGGTCCTCTCTTTGGGCATTTCATAAATTTTAGATACATGAATATTATTTTTTTACTCGAATAGCGAAAAGAGTTGCTATAAGCACAATATTGATGAGAACATCAAAATATCGTGTAGAACTTCAGTTTTTAATAACAACATCAAAATTTCGATGACCAGTCACATATTGAGGACTACATCGAAATTTCAATAAAAGTACAATTATTGAGGAGAACTATATAGAATATTGAGTAGTTCTTCTCGTTATTTTGCAGGCGATATCAGTGTAATTACCTAATTTAAAAAGAGGCTACGTGACAAGCTGATAGACTCATTCTAAAAATTTGCGAGTTATGCCAACCTATTTTTCCTCTTCCTAGATTTTACTAACCAATATGGGTTAATATGTGTAAAATAATCTTTTATGGAGTTGCCTTTGAAAATTGCAAAAAAGCGGTTGCTGTTTCTCAAACGTATTCTCTCTTGTGTTACTCGATGGGTCAGGCGCTTTTAGAACAATTTCGTATGTTTGCCTTTAGTTCTATAAAACAATTTAAAAAATTAGACTAAAGCATTCAAACTTGCCTTGAAATTACAAAATCAATTTTGGAAAATTTATATTTCCTAGAAATTTTTTTGACCAATTTGACAAATCTTTGCTTTTTTGCTCGTCGTATGGGTAATTAACTGTACCTGCATAAATATAGCGTTCGCTATGCAGAATTTTCTGCAAGAAGGGAAAAAGTTACTTTTTAATTTTTGAGTAGTAGGAATTTGCATTATTTTTAAAAATCATCTTACTTTTACTGCATTACAATGGCCTAGTTTCGATTTCAAAAAAACACAACACTTGAGACCATATCCTGATAAGTAAGACATGCCGATTTTACTGTCTTACCAATTTTGTTTCTTAAAATTTAGCACTTGAAAAAAGGGACAATTATTTTATTTAATTATTAAACTATAACTATAATCAATAATAAGCTGCGTATGTAATTAAGTATTAAGCATTTCATTGTAGCTTTCCTCCTCAAGGGTGGCCTACGTGACAAGCTGATAGATTCATTCTAAAAAATTGCGCGTTATGCCAACTTATTTTTTCCTCTTCGAGATTTTACTAACCAATATATTTTAATATGTGTAAAATAATTTTTTATGGAGTTGCCTTCGAAAATTGCAAAAAAGGGTTGCTGTTTCTCAAACGTATTCTCACTTGTGTTACTCGATGGGTCAAGCGCAGCGTTTAGAACAATTTCGTATAGTTGCCTTTAGTTCTATAAAATAATTTAAAAAATAGACTAAAAGATTCAAGGTTGCATCGAAATTACAAAACCAATTTTGGACAAAAAATATTTCCTAGAAATTTTTTTTGTACCAATTTGACAAATCTTTACTTTTTTGCTCGTTGTCAGGGTATTTAGCTGTACCTGCATAAATACAGCTATGCAGAATTTTGCAAAAAGAAGGAAAAAATTATTTTTCTAAAATTTTGAGAGTGGGAATTTGCACTCTTTTTAAAAATCATCTCATTTTTATTATAGTTTGCCACAAACCCCCTGAAGGCGGTGGCCTATGTGGCTCAAGGGCGCGCTCTAGCCACCCACTAAGGGGCGGGGGAGCCCTATGCCCGATGTCCTCACGCCAAATTGAGCCAAATTGTGAAGAAAACCCCAAGTGGGAAAACCACACACATGAGAACGGAGGCCACTGTGGGATTCGAACCCACGAGTGCAGTGTGGAGAGTGCGATGACAAGACTCCAACGGCTAGCATATGTTTAGTTATTACAATGGCATAGTTCCGATTTAAAAAAAAACGCAAACACATTAGACCATTTCCTAGTTAGTGCATTGTTCTAGTTGAAAGAAAGTGGCTGAAGAGGGATCAAAAGTGGCATTTGTTTGGCATCTAGCCCTTAGTTATTGCCTAGTTGATAGCATTGCTACACTTACTTTTTGGTTTCCCACATAGTACGAAGGCCCACACGAAGGTCAATTTTGTATCAATACCTCACTTTTCTTTGGAACAAAAATATGATTAACTTTTATACTTTACTTTAGAAGGTTGTATTTCATTAGTATAGAAACTTAAAACTTATGTTGCTAGCATTAGCGAAAACGTTTTTCAAAGGGAAAGTATTCTCAATGGGCTACACGCTATGTTAATGTATATGTATGAAAAATTTGCATCCTGACATCTCTTCTTTTACACCAGACACTAGAGTTCTGAACACAATTTGATTCATACAGACAATATAGCGTGGAAGCGTTCAACACTGATCAGATTAATTAAAGAATACCCTTGTATAACATATATTGCTTAGGACAAAAAACACAAATAACACAAACAAGAATAAAATTACAAAGTAAATGTTTAAAAAAAAGTTCCCGTTTAATTTAATATATTAAGCCAATCTTTGACGTATGTATGTATTGTATGTAATATAGGAGTTTGGAGTAAAAAATGCTTTTAATAATTTTATAATCTGGTTCCCATGCACTCAATTGTAGATTGCTCTTTAATAACCTTAAAATTTAAAGAAAAGAATTAATTAGCTCATTTATTTCGTATCCAAGAGTACCCTTCTTCTGTTGCCATCATTTTCATCACCACTATTGCCTGTCTGTTGGTATCGTTGCGATAGGCGTGTTCCGTGACCATTATTGCCAAAACGGGAGTACCTGCGTCATGGTAGTGCGTTCGGTAGTTGAAATAATAGGCACTTAAATTGAGGTTTTGAGCCACCATATTTGAAAGTGGAACCATAAGGTCTATTACCAAGGGACATCCCTTGCGGTGCCACGCCTAGGAAACAAGTAATATGTTAAAAAGCTTCAATTTTAATAAAAAATAAATAAAAACGTGAATTTCAACCTGCAACTTTGTTTGAGCCCCAATCTCGAGCAGCACTAGTAAATACAATATCTTTAGCATTTCTCAGTAGAATTCTGTAGAAGTGAAACTCGCTTGCAACAAGTCTTTGCTAATGAGTTTACTAAAATATTTGAAATATTTTTACCAAATGCACATGGTTTACTTTTACGTGATAGGTCTTTGAATATTATAATTTTTGTATTTAGAGATTTCTAAATTTTGTGTATATTTTTACACGTGAAGTCCGTTCTAGTTTCAGTTTGATGTTCTTTTAATCCGTTACTTTATTGCCTTGACCCATAACAAATGCAGGATAATGTTGTAGGCAACTCAAGCGGGCATATTAAACATCGTGTACAATAAGAAGTAAAATATAATAGTAATCAAAACAGCCTTGCAGTAAGAATTGCCCACTTTTTTAACAAACTAACAGGTACTATTGATTTGATAAAGTCTATTAAAGATGACAAGAGGTCTAAATTTTATTGAAACAAGTTTGATTAATTCTTGAAACACATATCTATGGGTTTATGAACCACAGGTCTACTTTTCGAAAAAATATTTTCGGTTTTGAACTGCTTAAACGTAGTTGACAATGTTACCGTGTCCCAAGATTCGACACAGTGAACAGTGCCACGATTGTAAATTGTAAAAAAAGTAAAAAGGATCACTTGGAATTTTTGCCAACTTGACGACTTTGTATATTTTGCAGATCTAAGCTTAGGGCCAACGGCGAAAACATCTCAGTCACTGAAGACCTAACGGCTGAAACTCGAAACGAAAGACGGATCCGAATGCAAGCTAGAGCATCTGACGGCCGAGCTACTCAAAGCAAAAACAACGTAAGAAGCACGAACCAAAATCCAAAATCTAGGACTCCCCCAGAAACCATGTGAAAATTTGGCAGCCCATATCAACCAAAAATACACAAAACGACACCACAATTTGTAAAAAACTCTAATATTACTTTCCTTTCTACAACATAACTGGACTACGGAGTAAATCCTCCATATTTTTTAATTTTTATTTATTGCATATTTTTTTTTATCTACTTTTTATAATGCCGACAATCTTCTGCCTCGCAGAAACTATGTCTACATCTCAAGAAATTAAAAACGCAAAACTGAGTAAAATGTATAATCTCTTGACTGTGCCGGCTTCAAAAGGCTAACGAGGACTCTGGCTAAAGGCTAACGTGGTTCCCATCTTTTAGATGGAAACCACTACAAAAAAAGCTGATTGAATACTTAAACTACACAACAATTATGAATCCAAAGTACAAGTATCAAACTGGTATGGGTGATGCTAATGCAAGAACCGCTGGCACCAACACAATACACGGTGCCGATAGAAAGAGTTGTGACATGACGCTAAATAAGAATGGCAAACTTTTCTTAGATTTACTGAATGAATGCGGGCTTGAAATTGGAAACAGGGCAAACTATGACGACAGAAATTGTGAAAACACATTCCTAAACAGTACAGGGGGAACAAGCGTAATAGACTACCTAATACATTCTACACCAGCTGCCAAGCTCATTGAGAAATTTGAGGTGCTATGTCTCTCACACTCGGGACATTTCCCAGTAATGACTACCATCAATATTGAAACGGAAACAGGCACTGGTACCTCACAACCCAAGGAAAAAATTACCCTCCCTCAATCTCCTGAAAAGCGTCGGGCTGCGGTGCAGGGATTAACCAATTGTGTCGCGACATTGTCAGAAAATGCAAACCTTGAACAATGTCATATTACAAATGCAATATCCGACAAGTGTTATGAATTGGACCTATTCAAGCCCACACGCTTTTTACTCTTTACAGTACACCAAAATGATTTACAAAAGAATGTTGTTCTGCCAAGGACGAGAAAAACAAGGCACTATAGACGAATAGAAGCATGGAAAATGGATAAAAAGGAGACAGCACTTAACAACAATGAGCGCTTAAAAACATATCAAGACCTCTGTGCAGCAAAAGAGGAGGAGCACTTCAACAACAAAATTAAGGACTACCAGAGGACAATGCATCTGACAAAATTTTGGGATGAAATCAACACATATCGGCCTAGACAAATACATGTTTATGAAAAGGTTACCCCGGAAATCTGGTATCAGCACTTTTGTTGCCTGTACGAGCAGCAACCGCTAAGCTAACCAATACAAAGTGTAGATAACATGATCACGGATTCTCTACTTGATACTCCAAATAACCCACTGGAAATCCGAATTGTTCTCATAGCACTTAAAAGTAGAAAATCACAAGGACCGGACAGAATACCAAATGACATCTGGAAAAAAATCAAATGAGAACCCTTCTGGAAAATGTGCAAGGTGTTCCAATTTTCGACAGTTGTATCACGCCGGCATCCTGGTCTGAAGCAATCATTGTTCCGGTCCATAAAAAAGGCAACTTTAACGATCCCAAAATGTATCGCCCAATATCACTCTTGAACACAATAACTAAGATCTGTGCTAACTAACCGGTTCTCCAACTGCTGTAGATTGCATAACAAGATCTCGAAGTTTCAAGCTGGGTTTATGAAAGGGAAGTCAACCACAGATCCTATTTTTGTCCTAAATGCATTGATTCAGAAATTAAAAAAGGGAAAAAACTATTCGGGTATTTTGTAGACCTTAAACAAGCATTTGATTCTTCCAACCATAATGTGCTGTGGAATACTTTGTCAAACTGTGGAGTTTCCAGAAAATTTGTGCAAGTATACAAATCACTGTACTCACAGGCAACTGCAAAACTGAAAACTACAGTTGGTGATTCAGTAAGTTTGAAAATCAGTAAAGGGGTCCTCCAAGGCAAGCTTGCAAGTCCGGCCTGATTTAGTCTTTACATCGAGGGTCTCTCAGATGCGTTCGCAAAATTACAATTTGGCGGGATTCGTCTAGCGAGTGCTCTCATCCATCATCTCCATGAGCAGATGACCTACTCATTGTTGCTGAATCTGGAAAATCGCTACAAAATAAGATTGCGAGCGCCTCAATTTTTTTTTATTCTAAACTGCTGGAGGTTAACACAGCGAAACACAGATTATGTTGTTTTCTAAATCTGGAAGGATACCAAAAGGCGAAAAGTTCACCTGGAGAGGGAAAGATTTGGAAACTACCAAAGTTTACACCTATCTGGGGGTTACTCTCTCTTCTACAGGAAATTTTAGCGAACACGCTTCAAAGGCCATAGTGAAGGAGCATGCAGCAGCGGCTGCTCTAAGAAACGGACTCAACTTCCCGAGAACCTTCTTCTTAGTCACTGTCAAGAAGTTTCCACAGACCATCATGCACTCAACCACTCTATACGGTGCCGGAATTTGGGGATTGGACCACTGTGAGTGTCTGAAAATGGTGCAACAAAGCAATAGAAGAGAATCGGGAGAATGCAATAGGTATCCCAATCTGCTCTCCAAGGTACTTCTTCAGGTTGGAAACCGGCGTACCACATATCAAGTATGAGGTGGCAAAGTTGCACTACAACCAATAGTGCAGACTTCTAAGAGTGAGCAAAAATCCAGAAAATGATCTAGCTCGCGCCGCCTACGATGACATGAGGAAAGCATCATTCAAGCAAAATCCCGAAGTGAGTGATAACTGGTGCACACAACTGAAGACTCTTCTCAAAACCGTAGGTATGGAACGGTTGTGAATACAAAACTCTTACAGCATCGCCTCTTTGAACAGGAAGATTTTCCTCACCAAATTGAGGAGCAACCTAGGGCAGATGGACTTGGAAAGAGCAAAGAACTCCTCTTCCATTCCGCATTATTACAACCTTACCCTTACAAGGACCCTTACAACAAGAGGGTCCTATGTAGAGAAGTTCTACTTAACCAGCAACTTTCCAAAATACGCTGTGACCAGGATCGCCCAGCTAAGGTTATCTAGTAATATTCTTCTTAACAACGGGACTTGGGTAAACCTAGGAGCCTTCCAGGATGTTGACTGCAAGTTTTGCGGCCTGCCACTCTCATTCCAACACGTCTTGGTGGAATGCGAAGCGGCCTCCAGAGAAAGAGAACGACTCACACGAGGGATGCCATACACAGAGCCCATGAGCGCCATTGAACTATTCGTTGACTCTCAGACGAAATTTCCGGCTGACAAACCCACATACAGAAAACTTCATGTCTTTTTCAACCGGGTGGTAGTACCATACCAATAGGAATAACGAAAAAAACAGACGTCTCCACTCGAGGCTTGTTTGCAACAATAGGAGACCGCCAATGTAGGATTACGCCACTGTAGCTTATTGCCACGTAGGTTACCTTGGTTAAACTTGGTAAGACAGTAAAATCGGCAGAACTTAAGGTTAGTGCGCAGTGGTAATTGAAGCAAACGCAAGGTGATTTCTTAAGTGGAAATCAATAGTAAAATACTTTTTGTGGCTTATTTAGGGATTAAATGGGGATGCATTTTGTTGTACAGCTAGCCCTAGCTATTGCACAGTTGATAGCATTGCTACACGCCTACTTTTTGCCTTTGCAAATAGCACAGAGCCCTCACTCTTGTCAAATTTGCTTAAATTCTTCACCTCCATTTAAAACAAAAATATAGTTAACTACTGTATTTTAATTTATGTAGAAAAAAAACAATAGAATTTTATATCATATTATTATTGAAATTGAGCTTTTTCTGTGTGTCATGTCCCACTACCTGGAAAAGGGTTCTTTTAAAAAAGGGTCCACTACCTGAAAAAGGGTTCTTTTAAAAAAGGGTCTTTCTACCTGAGAAAGGGTTCTTTAAAAAAAAAAGGTCTTTTTGTCTGCTCATGCGCATACAGGCAAATTCGCCGCGTGTGAAAAAAGTCAAACTGTCTCTATGGCTCCAAACGCCCCCCAAAATGACCCCTTGACCTCAAAATGAGTTTTCATTTATGAGAAAGTTAAACATTTTTTAAGACACAAACTGAGATAGTTTCGATTACACTAAATGCTCCCTTCACAATTAAAATTATGTTTTTCTTCCAATAATCCCACCATATTTAGAAGGAACTTTTTCAATGCATTTTTTTGTGTGGTTGTGATTTGTCCCATGAGTCATTTGCAAGAGACAGGCAGGCACAAAGGTATGCAATTTATATTTTTTATTAGTTGCAAAGGGGGAACAGATAGTGAGATATCAGAATGGTATTTATAGCGACTGATGGACTATTGTTACTGCGGAATGATGCCAACCAGCGCAGCACTTCTAGTTTTATTAATTTAGAAACCTTTAATTTCCGTCGCTAGCATTAGAAAATTAAATTATTTTTTTTTGAAAAGAACTCCATGAACTAAACGGTATAAAAAGGTGTATGTAAGAAAGTTTTGCATTCTGACATCTTTGTGTAAGACCAGACAATAGAGTACTGACAAGTTGTACTTGTACAGTTCATCCTGACAAGATAGCGTGGAAGTGTTCAATACGGATCAAATTAATTCTTGCATACCCTACCCTAGCATAACAAATATTGCTTAAAAATACAATAATAACTCAAATAAGAAAATTAAATAAGAAATTAAAAAGCCAAATAAAAAAAATTGTTTTCGCTTAATCGTTTATATTAAGCCAATCATTGATATGGAATTTAGATTTTGGAGTAAAAAAAAAATTAATTTAATTTGATAATAATCTGGCTTTCACGGTCTTAAATATTAAAGTTTATTAATCATAAAAACAAAAATCTTCTTATTCTTTCTTATTCGGAATTGTTTTTACTAGTAAAGATATACTTCGAAATTGTTTGGAAAAATTGCTAAGAGGGTTATGTTATCTAGTTTATAAATATTTTCTGATTTTAATTAATTGAGTACGGCATTCTAAGAATTGGCAATTCAATATCCAGGTCAAAATAAGTATTAATTTGTTTCTTTTTCAAGTTCTTTGACATTCGCCTATGGCCTGGTCAACGTGTGAATGCTTGTGCTAGTGAGTGGGGGAGGGTGGTCTCGGCCTCTGAGTTGACTCGGAAGTTCCGAGGACTTCGGGCAATAGGCTGCATTCTATTTTTTAAAGTTTTATGCTTTTTGAAGTTCCTATAAAATGGAAGCTAGGACAAGGGAACTATTTGACATTCCCGCGGAGCACAAGCTCAACATGTAAAAAGATGGCAGGGAGTTGGAAGGATAAGGACCTCATGTAGCATAGACTTTGTCATCAAGAAGGCACAACAAATTATCTGCAACACTCGCTGGTTTTACGGGCCTACTACGCAAAGAGAGGACATCCCCCTCACTTGAGTACGGCCATAGCCTTGTAATGATAGCCGAATGTGACTCTATGCAAGTTAGACTTGTTTTCTGAGTTGTCTCAAGGGTATTGGAAACCTATCGGGTAATTTCCATATCCTCCGCCCGTATTTTCTAATCACGGAAAGATACGGGAACACACAATTAGAGGCTAGGCAATGACTAAAGGGGGAAACCAGAAGCAAAATTTTTTGTGTGGCTGATCGAGAATTAAAAGCCGCGTTCTCAGGTTGGCTAGAGGAGAGACAGAAGTTCTTAACCATTAAGCCAACTCGGCCGGCAATGCCGCGATTAAAGGGAAGCAAAGAAATAGAAAAGAAAAAATTGTATCGCACAACCATTGTTTAGCCAGTCAGTACCATTATATTGGAATGTAAATTCATATACACCGTGTCCCAAATAAACGCCTGTTTGAATAATGCACAGACTCTACCAACACGGGAAAGTAATTACTACACATATCTCACTAATAAAAACAAATTTCAAAACCAAATTCAAAATTTTGTTAATTGTAAAACTTTCGTTTCGGCTAAAAGACCTGAAAGAAGGCAAACCAGGTTTTGATAATTTTTGTCTTGCTCTTTGACATTCGCCTATTTGCATTCGGGGCCGAACTGTACCGTGCGCATACTGATTTAAGCTCATCTTCTACAACAGCAATTTTTCAGCCTTCCCTTCATCACTACCACATCACCACTTTTTTACTGTGCTAGAGTCGGGACTCGACTTCGGCACTTACCGAAGTTAGGACAAGGGTCCTAAACCCCCGGACTAAGGGCCGTGGGCAAGACGTTGATAATGTAAAAAAATATTTGAGAAATTTGCAAAACAATTTCTATATTTCTTTTAAGTTTAACCAATTGTATTATTCTATGAGATTGTGCAATATTAAAAGTTCAATAGCGCTTTTACTTCTTTTGAAAAAATAATTTATGGAATACAAGAGGTGCAACGAGATATTTACATGCGACTGCAATTCTGTTAACGAAAAAGCACAATTCAGCTTTTGTGTTAAATTCGGTTGTCAAAATATTTTTAGCAAATCTAAGTTTGAATTTGAATTGAAAACGTCCAGCTCCCTAGGATCACATTTTTTTAAGAATTCAAGCTCACTGAAGTCTTACCTATCACAAAGATCTCATTCTCTTAGTAATCAAAATCTACTTTCATCATAAATACTAAATTTGAATTCACGCCAACAAGTAAATTGATCACAGTAGAGGATGAGATGTAGATTAAGACTCATTTATTCAAGGGCTCAGTATATACAGCACCATAAATAAAAGTAAATTTACTTCCATTTCGAAAAATGACTTTGTGCTCTCTGTCCGGCATCGAATTTTCCCCATTCCAATGTTTTTGTACACTAGTATATGCTGGAGACTCTACTGAACCGCCTCCATTAGTAATATAGAGCATGCAACCGATCAACACAAAGGGGGAAAATACTATTCCGGCCACAACTTTAGCGGCAACCTCAGCGTATTTACGCTTGTTCGTCTTAACGTCAGCGAGCATTCCGGGTTGTGCTGTTGGCCAATTGTTTTGTTTTTCAAAGGCTTTTGCTGCTGCTTTCGCTTTATCAAGTGTCTCGTGGAATTTGGGCATGACTCTACCGGTAGTCAACGCAAAGGGTTTACTTGTATTCAACTCAAATGTAAACATCTTCTCTTTGCCCGCCTTGGCAACAACACAATTTTCCAAGAGAACATAGAAGTATCCGGTCTGTCCAAGACGGGATGCTTGTATTTGCATAACAGCTATGGCTTGCTTGTTGTCGTTGTTGCGGAAGGCAAGTTCCACCACGAGCATCGATAGAAGGAGAGATCCTTCGTTGTTAAAATAGCAATCACGGAAATCAAAATTCCGCCCTACCATCCTAGAAAGTGGAATCTTGATGTCCCTTACCAAGGGACATCACTGACGGTGCCATGCCTAGAACATAGTCAATTTTAGCAGAACTATACAATACTACTGTGAAAGAAAATTTAGGACTAGACTCACCTGCAACTTTGCTTGAGCTCCAATACACAGCAACAGGAGAAATACTGGTGCCTTCGGCATCTTCCACATTTGAATAGAAATTATTAATAAAGTTCAATTTGAAACTAAAAATGAATCAAATCTATATCGGGATCATGGAATATTTATACAAAATAAACCGTGGTAAAACGGTCAACCAGTAGCGGAAGTAGGAATGTTAGAATTAGAAAAATACTAAAATCATTAG